>JACSYO010002174.1:1007500-1077500 GCA_016806645.1 Ophiodon elongatus | reverse complement strand
CTTTGTATGATCAGAATTTGATCCATTCTTTCCAATAACATTTGGAAAGTTTAGAAGAGTGTGAGTGATAAACATGAAGTTGTCATAGTCAGCGTAAACATAGTTACTCTATAAGATCCACAGTGTAATATGCAGATTATCGTCAACGATGGATTAATACTTCCTCGCAGAATGTATCTTCTTCTGAGAGTAGTTCTTTTGAAAGAACTCGAAGCGGGGGACACGTTTTTCCCATCTTAGGTGATGAATTAATTGCATCTTCAGTATCTGTTCTCAAACAGTTCGATGAAAACAGAAATATTAATAGTGCTGTGCTTCAGCCGACTTAAATCTCTCCCTGTGGCTCATTAAAGTGATACCTATAGCCTCTGTGTCCTCAGAGCTCGGTTGGTTAACTGCGGCCACGGCGAATAAGGTGCGATCCAATGATCAAAGGATGTTCGTCTTTCTTTTTATTGAAATCAGGGCTATTCAGAAGGGATGCTTTTCATGTCAGCGGCAGCAGCCTGGATAATAACTTCCAAGTTGCCTGTCTTGGAGTGATGTTAATGAGGAACACTGGGGGGCACCTGTAATATCTACAAACATTTATTTGAACGCGGATTTTGTAGTTGCGGCTCATATTCAATTATGTTGTTATCGCAAAATCATCCTCCACACATGCGGCAGCTCTGCACTGAATTTAGAGCTGCATTATTAACCTTTAATGGCCATATCAGAATGCAAGTGACGTGCAGACTTTTTAAATTTGTATTATTATTATTTTTGATGAATCACTTTCTTTGCTCACTCAAACACAGCTGGCAGCAGCAGCAGCCTCATTTATGTGTCTGCTCGTTATTCAGGCCAGGAGGGGAACATGTGATTCCTGAGGCAGGTGTCTGAACCAACTGTCGGGATTTTTTCCTCCCCATGCCCCCAAGAAATCTGAAAGTAAAAGATAAAATTGAGGATCTTTATGGCAGTGGGTGATTTCACTGAAAGCTGTTCCGTCCTTGCTTGGTAATGATTATTTGCACTTAGAAAATCGACATGATTGTAATACCAATGGAATCGCTTCGAGGGTAATCACCCAAGTTTCTGACACTTCAGCATCTTCATCAATATGCATGTTTCAGAGGAAACCAAACTTTAAAACGTACTTTAATAAGAACATATTGCTCTTTGGGAAACCACACACACGCACACACACACACCTTAATTAACTGACATTTGACTGAAGTGCTCTGATTGATTACCACCTTTTCACTGAGCGTCAACGCTAAATTCTTTGGGGGTAATTTACAGTCTTCTTCCCAATCCTTGGTGAAACTTCAAGTCAGGATGCATTACAGGCTTGGCTGTGACATTTTAATCACTCTGGGAAAATGAACTCAGGTGTGGAAGATCAGCTCAATACTGTAAATGAGACCCGTTCCTGGTCGAATGAGAGGACTTGGTTGAAGGCTAATTTGTTTTGGATGCTTCAGCATTGCATTTGATGCTCTAATTGAGCAATTCTTTCTGTTAATGTCTGCAAACATTGTCCTTCTGTGACATTGACTTTTAATTTATGACAGTTTTTACGATTGAAAACAGGGCTCATTTTGTCAATACACTACACACAATTCACACAACCACACACTGAAGTAGCAGACCACCTCAGATCTATTGCAAAATGAAACACCTCATTCAAAACTATACAATAATTTATGAAAACCCAATTTTGTCACTGTATGGCACAGACAGTGTTCATACCACATGATTCTGTTTGAACCACTTACACACTGCTGTGCTCAATCTAAAAACACTTTTCACATTTCCACTTTTCGAATGATACAGTCTGGATTTAGATTTTTCAGCAATATTGTAAAAGTAAAGTTCATGAATATACTGATCAAAACCAGCATGGCACACTGATGAAAATATGTATTTCTCTCCGCATTGTAAAATCAGTCAATATATCCATGCATTTCCAAAGGTTTCTTTTTGCTCTGAAAATCAGAACAGGACATAACCTGAATAGAATATAGTAAACATAATTTAGATAACAGGCCAATCGCTTCCATTGTTGTTGTAAACAGGTACTCACCTGTGGTCTTTTTATAGTGCTAACATGCTGATTGCCAAGTTGACGATCAAGAAATTAAGTGTTTGGCCATGTCAGGTTTCTGTGTCTTATGTAGAGAACCGTGTGCAGAGAGTTGCAACAATGTTGAACATGTAAATTGGATACAATTGTGTTTCAGAGTTTTGGAGAGTTGAGCTGAGGTTTTGCTCTCTGAGTGTCAGTTTCAATAATAGTGCTTTAAATATCATTTTAGAGTGTTAGCATTTGAAAAAAACCTATTTTATGGTATTTTATTGTATCCCAGTAATTAACAGACATAATAGAGAGGGTCTTGGCAAGTTAAGATCATTATCGCAGAATGATAAATTACTCATCAAGTATCAGTTTTGCTTTTGTGATGATCGCTGAAGATGATATGATCGCTATAATAGATGAAGAGGAAGATAAGGAGAAAGGAATCCAATGAGCTCAACATCTCAGGAGCTTAGTAATGATCAGTGTAGTTTGTTATCACGAGGCCTCTCATTTCTAGATGCCTTTACTACAAGAGAGGAAATATGTAAGTGTTTTAGAGTCATGAGATTAAAGGTTTTCTATACAAAGGATACTGTCAGTCACTCTGTCTTGAGTCAGTCTCAACCTACTTCCATTAGTCAAAAGGTTTTCAAACCTAACAGGCAAATAATCCATCAATGGAAATCTTTTGTCGGCCAGTGGAAAGACAAAAAAGAAAAAAGGTCTAATCGTATTGCATTGTGTCTTAATTTCTCACTGTAAATAAAGTAAAGTAAAAAAAAAACAACAGTTTTCATAACCATTTTTTTCTCTTTTAACTATACTTTTCACTATTCTAATAAGGTAGATCGGGTCAACAGTGGAAAGCATGCAGTCATTGCTGCTCATTAATGAGCTGTGGTGTGCTGAAAGCTAGCCTGCATATTGTAGCAACCCTGAAAGAGCCTGCTGGCTATCCCGCTGAACAATATATCTCTGTTGGAGCATAGGAGGCTGGAGGTCTGTAGTTCACCCTTACTTCACTTTGGACGCTGCTATATCATTATGGAGGAATAGGCCACACACATGGATGTCTTTATTTCAAAGTACCAAGGACTCCCTATTAAACCCAGATACCCCGTTCTCCTGCAGCTCCTCTAGGAGAACATGTGACTTTGACTACAGTATACCTACAGTCATTCATCAGCAATGGCTTTATAGCTGTGATTTAATCCCTGTAATGATTGCTTTGACTTTTGCAAGTTAACATCTTTAAATTGCTCACTTGTTCAATTTCACTCAGGCTTAGACTTCTCATAGGGCCCTAAAGTTTTTGTCATTCATCTGTGGTGTTCAACATAACAAACATTTGTATATTTTGGAAGTGCTGAACCAGTCGGGATAAGCATTTTCAGGCCTACAGGGTCTGAACTCACAGTTCACACAGGTGTGGAGAAAACCTTATCAAAAGATATTCATTTAGCTGTGAGTTTGAAACCACCCGTATGGGCTGCACCTCTGGTTAGTTTGTGGAGTATAAACAAGTTCTCTGTATGTAATCTAGTGCAGCCCATCTGGTAGCTGACTTTGTCCTTCAATTAGACGGTGATCCGGCTATACAACAGCAGCAGTGGGACTTCCGTGTCAGCGCCAACAGAGGACTGCATGACAGTTCTACCCCACCTACAGTAAATCACCACAGTTGACCTGCTCAGATTTCATTCAGCTTGGAAGAAGATATTATTGCTGTCGAGACTGCAGTATGTAAATAAAAACAACAACTACAACAGAGTCCACTACTGAGGATGGCACTAAAGTGAATCGTATGTGTCCAAACTAGAAAGGGTTCAGCCTTTAGGGAGCATGACTATACTCAGTAACTTTCTTCAAGAAACCAGAAATTACCACCTTGCATCGCCAACCAGTCAAGCTGCAGATTATATCCACTTCGGTCCAAAATGTCATCACTTCATCATTTCGTTCCACTTATATATATCAATTTTAAATCGTTCTAATTCATTTTTTTAATTCTTGCACAGGTCAGTGACCTTTGACCACAACAATCGAATCAGTTCATTGAGTCAAAGTGGATGTTTCTGCCAAATTTGAAGAAATTCTCTCAAAGCGATACTGAGATGTTGAGTTCACAAGAATGGGACGAGCGTGAGCTCACAGTGACCTTGACCTTTGACCACCAAAGTTTATAAGTTAACCAAATTTGAAGAAATTCCTTCCAAGTGTTCCTAAGATATCATGTTCATGAGACTAGACCGTAAACATAATATGCCTCCAGCTATGGCTATGCATGGGGGCATAGAAATTTAATTTTGGCGTTTTGGTGGGGCTGGCGATAACTTTAAGGGATCAGCCAAAATAATAGTTTTTTTAAGGGGGCACTAATAAGGAATCAAATATGTTAGGGCACTCGCCAGTAGCAATCAAAATCTCCCACTGTTTCACATAATTGATAAATGACCCTACTCACACCACATGGCTACCAGAGCAAAGAGCAAGAACTAATTGAACTTCAATCCAGTTAACTGTAGAACAAATAAGAAATTACCACGGACTAACACCAAAATCTCACAAACTCATAAAGTAAACTAAGATTGGACATTGAAACCTAGTTGATGCAGCACTGTTGTATTACAGACTGCAGACTGTAAAGATCCACAGCCTGAATCTAACACTGCATACAAACATTATAAATAAAAAAGCTCCTTCACCTTCAGAATATTCATGTTTCGTTATTGTGAAGACAGGCAATGCTCGGTGACTGAATTAAAATGGTGGACTGTTCAGTGTGTCTTGTTGAACAACTTAAAGTTCCAAAGAGCAATGCCGGCTCATCAGGGATTCAGACCATCAGAACAAGTAAAGGTCAGCTTTGAATCATCTCCTTGTGAACGATCAATGAACTCAGAATGTATTACTGTCATTTCACTGCGGTTTCAACTTAAAACAGAATGTTGCATATTGTCAGTTCAGGTCAAGTTTTCAGTAAACAAAATTGTCTTGCAACAAGGCTACATGCGAAATGCAAGTACCTTATGAACAGCTAACAAAAAATATATCTCCAACACTGCGTATTTATATTCATGTCAGGCATTACATTTCTGTATTCTCTGTCAAAACTAAGTTAGGGCTGGGCGATATGGAAAAATCACGATATAGGTAATTTAACCCTAACTTTTCTACATGGATTATTCTATATCTGTTAACTATATATGATGTGCAACAGAGATACTGTTCCTACACAATAATAGTAGGGACGCTTTTTCAACTGTGCGATAGAAATTATACAGGAAAATACATAATCTGTAGATAATTTTATATTATTTGACAATATATCATTTTCCCTATTACAATAACAGCTGAATAAGTTGGAGGATTTCATGCAAACACTGATCTGATTGTGATTTTACTTTAAGCCCTTAGTCACAACGTGAAGTTCCGCAAGGGCACAGATTTAAAGAATGGCCTCTCCCTCCCACCGGACAACAAATGTTTGTCATTACGAGGACAAATAATGAGCCCTGCCCATTGAACAATATGCAGCTTCACAGACTGGCCATAGAGGAGTCCAAATCAAAGTATCTATTACATGTGCTGTGTTTGTTTGGTCCCCTGAGTAATTGAACAACAAAACAGTTACACAGTAAATTATAGGAAAAAGTCTCCCCGGCTCTCGTTTCCTGTGTGTTATCACAGCAAGCAGCACACAGAGTCATGATGGTCACGGTCCTTGGCCATACATAAAAAGCTTTGGTTTAGAAACAGAAAGGTGAAAATGTATTGAAGAAATAGATTAAAACTTTTATCGGAGGTCTGCAGTCAAAGTCAAATAACATCCAACACACAATTTAAATAGCTTGTTTTGTTATCTTCAGACATTCAACAACAGTATATCAATGGTAACCAAAGGGGAACATTAAATTAATGCTGAAGATGCACAAAAGCACTATGCAAATGCCACAGGACTTATATAGCATTTTGGTCTAGTTAGTAAAAGATTAAACAAGTGTCTGAGTTGCGCACTGTCCTGAGAGCCTGTCATTGCAGCTTCAGGGTAATTGCTTTTTTGGACACAGTTGTATGTCTTCAATTGGAGCTTTTGGTTTTTTTTTTTGCTCACATGAATTAATATAATATTTTTTTTAAGTTTGCAATCTTTCTTTCCATACTTTTAGAAATTGACTTAGTGAAATCGCATATTCACACAAACTATTCGTCCCGAAATGTCCTGAGAAGGTAATACCAAACACAGACTTGGTTCCCTGCCATCCAAACCCATTAGCCGTTCGTATATGACTCAGGTAGACTGCGCAGAGAAAATGTTCATATGCTGGGTGATTCTCATAATGTCTGTGTCACTGCACTTCCTAAAAATGGCATCTTCCTCTTTTCTTGATCTAGCATAGATCCAGTCTCCACTAAAGAGAGCTGCTCTATTATTAAAGTATCCGTCACTTAGATTACAGCTGTGATGACAGCTGATCATTAATCACCAGCAACAGAGGACCGGTGCCTTGAAAGTCTATTAAGAGTTAACAAAGAGCAGTCCAGACAAATCCGGCAATCCTGCGGCCAATTCAGCTAGGTGAGGAACAGAGGTGAATAACAATTCAGCGCTCTGAGAATCAAGCATCTTTCTAATTTAATAGAAGACAAATTGGTTGAAAATAGCAGACTGACTGAGCCAGATCTCTGGCATTAGAGAGTTCCTGTCCCAAAACATATTCAGAGCAGGATAATACTGTCCGCCGATGATGTATTTGACCTTGAACCGAAACCTATTTAATTGCTGTCATTTCAACACAAGGCTCTTGTTTTCATTGAAGTAGCAATTATTCATGGTTTGGTCTGCAGAGGGAAATGACTGACACTCGGTCTCCTTGAACAATAACACGCCGAATTGAGCGGAGCTACGAGCTGTCACATTAACATGTGGCATGGGGAAGTATCCACAGACACTGAAACGAAGACAGGAAAGCTCCGAAATCCTAAACTGCACTTTCTCAGATGAGGATTACAGCTTACTTTGTGTATTTCTGGATGCATTTACACCTGTTTTGCTGCTGGTTTTAGTTGATGAAATCATGTCTATAAAGGCTTTTTGCAACGCTATAATTTCATCTGTTTGGCAGCTAAAACATTTTTTTCGAGTCGTATAATTTATGTAAATTGACCTTCATAATAACATCATTTGTTTGTTATGATTTCTTGAATTTTCATCAACATTGGAGCTTTTAGAAGTTCTTTCTGAGTTTACTCTTTAGCTTCCCACAATGTGAGTCAAGGATATGTAGAAATGAAGGGAAGACAGTCCACACTCTTTTAGTAGTTCTCTTCAGTTAGATGGTGGAAAAGTAGAAAAGGAGACAGAAAGGCGAGACACAGGAGGGAGAGCTCAGATAGTATTTGATCACTGGTCAGGAGGGAGTGACGCACTGGGGTTCGCCAAGGGGGTAGAGTTAACAAGCTGACACTCTCTAAGGATGAGCTAAGATGAAGTAAGGATTGCTGACTGCTGGATATTTCCAGAGTGCAATGTCTACAAAATGATAGTTAGTTTGATAGTATCATTTGTTTCAGGGACTACTCAAGCCCAAATGGAATTATAGTTTCACTTTCAAGACACATTAAGTGAGTCCTTTTTTGGACCACACACACACACACACTACACAGTAATGACTTCATCAACAACCGTATTTCATAGAACATTAAGAAAAGGTTTTGCTTGATATTTTCTTGAGTCAAAGTATAATAATTACTGCATGTATTAAGTATATTGGAAAAAATGTTCCAGTCCAGAAAGTGTTACGTTTTTGCGAGTTACAGGAATATGTATTTGACTTGTTTGTGGTGGATAATAGGTGCACAAAGCACAGGGCTTTGACACTAACCTGACCCACCAGATGGTTTGTTACACAGAACCATCTGAGAAGTTATCATTGGAAGCAGCCGGTGATTAGATGAACCATCTGTCAATCAAACTCTTGCCAGATCCAGTCGGGGTATAACGAAAACATCTTTTCCCATTGGGAAAAGCCTTCAGTGTTGTTCTTTGCTCTTCTTTCAATGAAGAAATACTCTCCACTATGATACAACTGATGCTACTGCAGCATCTACGCTAACCTCTCTGGAGTGTTGTGCCATTGTTGTTTTGAACCAACAGTCGCCTCTCTGTAAGCTAAACCCCGCCCCTAGCTGCCAGTAGCTCCTCACAGGACTCTGATTTGTCCGTGCTCTGGCTTATCGGACACAATATGCAGTGTCTTTTTTAAAATAAACTTCCAAAGTAGGTTTACTTAGTTTACTAACTATGTTTACTTACGCAAAAAAAAAGCACTTGGTTAGGTTTTCGGAAAATATCATGGTTTAGTTTAGATTATGTATGTTTGTTACATGCATTTAGTTTGTTTGTTATGTAACTAGCAATAGTTGAGTACGTAAGTTACGTAAAAAGTCTCCTATCATCCAATAGTTGTCAAGACATCTCAGTCAAAAACCTCATTGTGGCGTTTGAGGAGAAGTCAAGTAATCACTAAAGTTATTGAAGAGGATTCATCCTCTGAGCACCATGAATGTCAATTTCATGGCAATTATATAGTTATCTGGAACAAAATGGTGGACTGTCAGACGGACAGATTGGTGGCTAATAAGCAAGTAGTGCAAGTGTATATCAAAATACCACACATCACAGCCAGATAAGCACTGTTGGTTTACCATGTCATAGGTCCAAAATGTATGCATAATCATTAAATTATTATATCAAAAGAATACAAGCACAATGTCTCTGCATTTCAGATTGGTCTCACCGGGGAAACATCTTCGAAAGAGTTGTTTTTTAATTAATGTTAACCACTACATGCCTCTGAGTTGCACTGCAATGAAGACAGCTCATTAATAATGCAGAGTTATGCATTACAATCCCACGCTGTATAATGGGCAGTTTTCTGTGTTAAATGAGAACCATCTAACTTTCTGTCCTCATCAACCTTTCTGATGATACTGTTCCAGAGATCCCTGCCTCCCTGAGCCAATTAATGTGGACCTGGAGAATATTTGTTGCTGCAGCTAGCCTCTCATACAATTTCAACCCTTCTCGGGGAATCTGCTGGAAGTGCTTCTGACTCCTCTGAAATCAATAGAGCCGAGATGCCCTTTTAAGTCTTGATGTTGTATAGCGACATATTTTTTGTTTGATCTTTCTGATTCTGTAGAGGACTAAAAAAGTGGCGAGAGAAGTGCGAGGAAACTGGTGGCAGTGAAACGTATGTTTTGTCAGCTCCTGTATGGAAACGTGAACACCCTCGCATGAAATAAATGAGGCCACGTGTGTGTTCTGTCAGGAGGCACAGTAATGAACACTGCACCATTTTTCTTCAGAGCCTAAATGATCTGTCACACGCTTAATGTAACAGGACAGACCGAAACGGACCAAAGTTAATTTGGTGTCACATGTTGTATGTTTTTGTCTGTTAAACAGATATGAGCTCATAAGAATAACTTGAAATAAAAACAAGGTTATTTGAATGGCGCTTCAGAAAAGAGTACTGAAAATGATCAATTAATTAGTTTATCATTGTTATCTTGGATTGGATGATGAAGACCATGAGAGCAGTTTTGAAAAAGCTAGTAAGTGAAGATTAGTTTGTCACACTTTCTGATCCCAAGGTCAATGATAACCTCCCATGCCAAAAATTAGTCTACTTAACCTGAAATGAGTCAACTTTAGTAATCAATTAATCATTTCATTCATCATAAAGTAGGCCTGCAAGGCTATAATGCTTATGACACACCAAAAAGATAAATCTGCTACTAAATAGTTCTTGTCTTTTATTTTTTTATTCTCAATAAAAGCAGATATGGCACTCAGAACATTGGATATAAATTTAGTTTTTATTTGAATTTGGCCAAAGAATCTTCAACAAAAAAGCTATAAACTTAATACAAGTGACCGCAAGACAATGGCAAAAACATATATCACATGCAAAGGTGAACAATTTCAGCACCGGACAGCGCCCATGCAGCTACAATTAATAGCAACTCAATACATCCAAAATGTGACAAGTGCATTTATTCCGTATGCATAATCCGAAAACTGTGCATGATTAATAACGTTACAGATGAAATGCCTATGCCTTTTAACTGTGCATAAACTTGTAAAACGAACCACCATCACACATGTTGTGATTATATTTCTATTGGAAATAAAAAATAACTTGAAGGCCAACTTCCTGCTGTGCCTTGTTCATAATCTTAAAGATGAAATGTCAATCACAACGTTGGATATTAAAGAAATTATATCTACAGTACAACCACAACCAAAAGTGCATTTATCCAATGCCGGTCAACTTTTATACCCGCACAACAATCCATCGCTACATGCGTAGCCTAACGTGCCACACACACACACACACACACACACACACACACACACACACACACACACACACACACACACACACACACACCATAGGGTAGACGTGCGGCGCGAGCACACATCCAGTGATTGGATTGGGATCAGAATGGCTGATATTTTTACTTAAAAAACTAAAACTAAATACTTAGCTACTTGAAGGGGCTTAACTGAGGCTTGACATATTCTTCACGTGGCTACAGCACCCCCCTGCCCCGGTGTCATGCCGTGCCTGATTGTACAGGCATTTGATTTCAGGACTGATTAACCAACATTGCCACATACAGAACCATTCCACTAATGTGGCTAAAATACATGAACAGATGTTTTAAAAATGATATAAGTTTGGTTTTCTCTGTTTAATGATTAGAAATAAACTACTGTATATTATTTTTTGACTATTCATAGAATAAACTATTAGAATTGTTGGTAATAACTTCTCTATATAGGCAATAATTATTTTCTTCATTTTTTTTCTTTGATTTTCTAAAGTTTATTCCTATGTCCTGCCTAAATTATTTAAATCTTTCTAAGATCTATAGTCTGTACTAGAAACGTTCTGTTACTTTGTATACTTTGTATTTCCTCGCAGGACTTTTCTATTTTATGGATCATTAGGAGCCACACTTCATGTCTCATTTATGTTTATGTTTTTGGAATGATTGAAGGTGCAATTGTCTTTGGGGTTTGTGATTTGTTTGCTTGGGTGGTTGTTTGGTTGGTTGGTTGAGTATATAGTTTCTTAATATTTTCAGTTTAATGCCTCCCAAAAGGTCTGTGTTTTGAAGATTTTAAAAACTGAAAACAGATTAAATGAAAAATGAATTCAAAATAAGAAAATATCTGTACTTTACAGCCTATTGATAGAGAGAAAGGACAACTTATAACTTGTGCACAAAGCAGAGCAACACCTGTGGAATGTACAAATACATTGTTACTTGCTTTAGAGAAGAATGTGACAGTTAATCAAAATGGAAAGATACTTTAGGTGACGTGCTGCCAACAAGCCAAACATTGTGACAGATAATCACTGAGGGCCAGTCAAACACAATGAGCACCACTCAGTCACTTGTCAAGTTCAATAACAGCTGAATTAAACCAGCCTCTGTGTCCATGGTATTGTTTAAGTATCTTGAGTATATGAAATGTCAGCTTTTGACAAGTGTGCAATATTCCAGCTTTGTAATTGTGGCATCATATCAGCGTGGGACCTCGATTTATCTTTGCTTGGATTTAGAGTGTCATAGAAAAATAACAAAATCAAACTTTAGTAAAGCCCAAACCTCTGGGCATAAACAGTTCCTGATGCACCATTAAGCTGCATTTAGACGGCAGATTCATGTGAAGGAAGGTTGCTGGTGCAGTGAGTGGACTCATGGTTGGTGCAGGGCCATGTCGGTCTGATCTGTTGAAAAGAAAACATATGCACCACGCTTGTTTCTTCCTGCATACTCTGGTCTGCTGTGTTTAACTGGTGCTTTTGCTTCTGTTGCTTCAGATGCTTGTTAATTTAGAAACGCCTTCAATTATGTAAAACTGACTCCATTACACTGTGTTTACATTCTGCCTTCTTTGTGCACACGTAAATCAATCATGTTCTCCCCTGAAAAGAAACGTCCTCTGGGCCACATCAAGTCGTCGTGTGTCAAGGTACCGGTCGAGGTTGTTAACAAGCTTTCCAGCTTGTTATGTTCAGGGTGACAAAGAGCGCCGCCTTTCGTTTGTGAATGCCTCTAAATCTATTTCATTTGTGAAATACACACAACAATAAAGACTAACTGTCTTTGAAGAAGCGCCTTAAGTTTTACCTGAGTGTTTGAAAAGCTCTTTCATCTGTAATAAAAAAAATGTATAATACAGGGGGAAATTAAGATTAAAATCAGGAATTGCAATTAAAAAAGAGACTTTAATAAACATGCAAATTATAAAAAAAAATAATTTTTATCTTCAAACCAGGGGAGTGTTTTTGTGTCTTACATTACCACGTCTTTGTAATCGTACAGCCTCTGGTTCATTAGTTTGAAGATTAAAAGGACTGATTCTCTTTTCCGGACTATGGAGCAGCTTTCCAGATATCTCTATTGTACAACCAGTCTCTGTGTGGAAGTGTATGGTGGAGTATCTTGCAACTGCATGAGTAAATGCATTCATACTGACATTACTACATTGTTATTTCATTTTAGAAATGCATTTTCACTCTGGAATTAACTGTTCGGGACATGACGCAGATATAAATTAAATTTGATTTAACCTCAACTTCATATGAAAAGTCACAAATGTAAAATAATGATTTGTTTGTATTTGTACTGATTGTATCTTTTCAGCATTGCGGCACTTTCACTTAACACTTTGATTTATTCAACTGAAATGAGGCCCTAGAATCAAACTGGTGTACTGATCTTAGTGACAGCCCACTGAAGTTTGTCTGTGTTGGCTTAAACAGTTAATTTATTAAAGGACACACCTTGACAAAATTTCTTCATGGCCTTTAGTCGAATATAAAAATGACTGCCTTGTGGCTCCATTCCTCCGCCAACCAGTCATGTTGCAATTTATATCCATGTCTGTCCAAAATGTCATCACTTCATCATTTTATCCTATTATACATTTATGTGAAATTGTCATAATTAGCATATGAATTCTTGAGGTATAGCCAAAAATGTGTTTTGTGAGGTCACAGTGGCCATCAAAATCTAATCAATTCATCCTTGAGTCCAAGTGAACATTTGTGCCAAATATGGAGAAATTCAGTCAAAGTGCAGCAGAAGTATCGCATTCACAAGAATGGAGCGGATTGAGGTCACAGTGACCTTTGACTGCCAAAGTATAAACAGTTCATCTTGAGTCTAGGTGGATCAATTTGAAGAAATTCCCTCTCATCTGGATGCATCCTGAACTCCAGCACCGCCCTTGTGCCTCCTTTCTTTACATCCACCATTAACGCATTATAGGCCGCTTCTCATTCCCATATGTTTTCTCAACTTTGTGTCCAACGCGTCCTGCATCCCAAAAACACTGTTACCTCAACCTGTGACCACCAAAATCGAAACAGTTCATCCTTGAGTTCAGATGGATGTTTGGATACCCTCCTTCCCTTTTGAAACATCACCTTCACGAGAATGGACCGAACGGACAATCCAAAACCATAAAACCTCCGAACACGGCTGTTGCTGGCGCGGAGCCAATCAAATACCGCTGGTATTTCTACAAGTGCACCAAACGGGGCCGAACATGTTGCCAAGTAGGTTTAAAAAAAAAAAAAAAAAACCTGATGAGTGTGTGCAAGTCGAATGAGATCTGAGTGAACTATCAGCTGAGACATGATAGGTACTTGTATACATGAGAACAGATGTCCTCACTTGTTCCATGTTCTTAGACACACTGCTCTGTGGTCTGTTCCTGCCACTGGTGGCATTGTGGGTGTGTGAGCGGAGATCTGCAGGCAGCTCCAACAATAAGAATGTAACACCATCGAGCCTTTTGGAGGACCTTTGCAGATTTGACATTTTCAGTCACTGCGTAACCAGCTTGGCAATAATATTTAGTTTTTTTTTGTTGAGAGGAAACTTGAACTTTCTGCTTCAGATTTCAATTTAACACAGGAAATGAAAACAAAAAGTATTGTCTTCAAATTAGATTAAACAGGGACTTCTTTATGAAGACATTGTAGAAGAAGTGACAGAGCGATAAAGAGAGACATATGTGTGTGTGTGTGTGTGTGTGTGTGTGGCGGGGGGGGGGGTCGATGCTCTGGGCTCACTGCACCTTGTGAGCCCCTTTGCCTTCACCAGAAAACGAAAGCACATGTTGTGCCCTGGTGTAGCCTGTTTGAAGTCTGTGGTAACCTACAGGCTGCCTGTGTCATCTGCGCTGATGGCTCTGATTTTTTGTGTGAACTGATCCTACATCTGTTTCATGGAGCTGTCTGTTCAGCGCCATGGAGATCTGCTGACAGCAAACATCTTGGGGATGTCACAGAGGCGCTGCAGATATGTTGCTTAAACGGCACAGCAAAATGTGCCCCCTAAATTGAATTATAGGCCACTGAGACGCTGCAACAGAATCACATGACTGGGAAGTGCCTTGTACTGTAATAAACCTGCATTCATACTTGTCAGAAAACGAGTTTAATGGACATTTGGGCATGGAAGTGTTCATCATGACGTCATATATCAGAGTACCCTGCCCGGCAGAGCAGAGGGGTGACTGAAGTGCGAACAGTACATCTATGCAGAAATGTATCAAGGCAAATGCTATATCTCAGAAAAAAAAAAAAAAAAAAAAACATTTTAGTATCAATGTTTATTTCAATTGTTTCTCACCTGTACCAGTCAAGCCCTCTGTCATAGTTCCTGTCGAAAAAGTGCGGCTCTGTTCCAAGAGCGCGCACATCTGGATGTATCCGGATGAACTCCAGCACCGCCCTGGTGCCTCCTTTCTTGACACCGACTATTAACGCATTAGGCAGCTTCTTATTCCCATATTTTTGCGCAACACTCATGTTTCTTAACTTCATGTCACCCCAGTGGCTTCCAGACGAGGCAGGGGCTTGACTCTGTCCGCGGACATCACTTGATCCTCGCCGGGCAGCAGACTCATCCAGAGCGGAACGGACTTCCAGCGAGGCGCAATTGTCTAATTTTCCAAGAAGTTTCTTCCCTCCTGCGTTCTTGCTCGGCGAGCATCTTTTCCCCTCGTAACCCTGGTTTGTCATAATTGTGCTGCGGCAAAAAATAATACTGTAGCATAAATAGGTGCAGGACAGTGACACAGTGAATATGAAGGCGAATCTGGTGCCGGATCTGTTCGTAGATAAGAGGAACCTATGTGCCATGTCTCCATGGGTTCAAAGCGCTGCATGATTTTCCATCGGAGACTTCTTCCTCGTTTGGTCCGCGGTCGGAGTCTGGCAAGAATATAGGTTCGAAAGTCAGACAGACTGGCATGTGAGGATAGGGGCGGCTTGTCGAAGGCAACAACTGCGCGTAAATCGCACTATTCCCTTTCATAGGTTGCTGAACTGTGAGAGAAACTTGGAGCTGAAGGCTATAGGCTACAGCGCTAGAGGGAAAAAAAAAATAGTCTCTCAGCCTTTAAACAAGTTTTTCTTAAGTAGTGTGAAGTTAATCATTTGGATAAATCACTGATGCCACTGTCTTAAAACGAATCCCAGAGGAACTTGACGCCCATCTTTATCCTCCTTCTCCTTGTTGTGCGTGTCGATTCAGAGAAAAGTCCAACACGTCCTGTGTCCCAAACGCGCTCACCAGCGCGAATGTTCTGTTCCCCTCCAACCGGATTTAGATGCTCAGCCCGCTTTTCCGTTTCATAAAGAAGTTGTGAAGATATGCACTTAGGCTACCGGCTATAAATATTTAATAAACTCCCTGACGTCATGCACATCATCATAATTCTATATGCGTTTTATGTTTTAAAGGAACAGCCTGAATATTTTAGGTAACATCATATTTGGCTACCTGAATGACAGTATTTTATGTAAAGAATAATTTTAACTGCATCACTTAAAGTTATCAGAGCTGCAAATATGTGTGTTAACTGAGCCTAATGGCATAGAGTTTATAATGTTCAATGTATTAATAACATGCCCCATTTCAGTGTAATCCATCCAAATACCCTTTGAAAGCAGTGACAGTTGGGTAATACATTTTCTGCTATGTGCAACTTGTTTGCTTTTCACTTGTAACAGAATGATTCATCGAGGCTGAGCATTCTCTACATGAGTATTTTCTTTTAAACACACCTGGGCATTAGCAGCCCTGAAAGTCAAGACGATATGCTTGATCCTCTGTGTTGCCATGATGCAAGCTGGATGCAGACTGGAATGCAAAGTTTTCAGGTCTTTCAATGTCATGGTTAAAGTTTGTTTCATTATGGAGGAGTGAATAGCGTATGCGGTGCCGGGATAAAGCTGCAATATTCATGCTTTTTCATTTTTAAGTACAGAAATATGAATATGATAAATTGTCATTCTGTTTCAGTCTGTGACCCTGCACAGAAACACACCATTCAGACGTTATTTGATGTCATTAGTGGTGTATAAAAACTTAAACTTTTATTATTTCACAGCAAATTATACAAAGTAACTTTTGAGTGTTCGCCAACAGTCCACAGGCTCAGACAGTAATGTGCCAATACACAGGTAACTCTTAACAAAAGTTTAGTTAAAATAAATTAAAAAGGAATGGGGCAGGTTTAAAAGAAAATATTAGGGGTGAGCGTACCATCACAACAAAATATATGTTCTAAACATTGTCATTACTTTACAGTACAACATGGACTAAGCATATCTTACTCATAATTGCAATATCAAACATAACATATGTTATTCCCTTAGTGGCAATGTTTTTTAAAAAAAACAACAAGCTAATGGTTTTCAGTAAATTTCAACAGGGTTTACTTTTGCAATACTATCATATACCATGTGATTTAATTACACTGCACTCTTAAATAGTCCTGTAGATCCACTCATTAATCTGAGCGGACATGTGGAGTCCCCCAGGGTTCGATTCTTGGGCTGCTATTATTCAACCTGTACATGCTCCCTCTAGTTCAAGCCATATATGACAATGACTGAGCTTATCACAGCTATGCAGACGACACAAAGATTTATTTAGCTCTTTTACCAAGTGACTATGGTCCCTTAGAGTCACTATCAATGCTTAGAGCAAAAGAAAAGCTGAATGCAATTACTTCAATTAAATAAAGACAGAAATAAATGCTCTCCCTGTGCCCATTCAGGCTATTTCTCATAAACTGGGCTCCTTTGCCCCTTATGAAAGACCACTATATGCATTTGATCTTCCCAATATCAGCACCCTTTTCCAGATCCTCCATGCTCTGAGATATTATTCACAAGACTGATAAGGCTCTGAATTGTCTGCAGATGGTTCTCAGATTATTTGTCTTGATTGTGGTATATCTGAATAGGGAAGCCAAATGTCAAGGCAAAACTCGTTGAAATTGTTTTCTGCTGCCAATGGTTGATACAAAAAAAAATCTCAATGTCTTTTTGCACACAAGGGCCAATAAAACCATTGTGTAGCGATGTTAAAGATGTTCTAGCTCCATGTGACCAATTTTACAATGAATGTACTCGCAGTCTTAGTACTTCAACAGATCCTAGTCTTTTCCATTTATGTACCAGTTGCTTAACAAGCTATTTTTCCCATATTCATAGTCTGTTTTTTTCTCCAACCTTGTGCATTTGGAGTAAATGGGATATAGCAGGGTCCTTCAAACGTGCTTGAAGTAACTGCTTTATTACTTTTATGTCTGGTTGGTTATCTGCAGCTATCTCCTAAACATGTGGTCTGTAGGTAAAGGCAAGGATCCACGAGACGTTTGTATTTCCACTGCACATAATATTGCAGCTAATACTTTGTGCACTCATTCCTACTCACAGGTGTGTGGGAAAATAAGTCTGCATCTGTATTTGTTTTTTCTTGGATGGTATTTCAGACTTATGTTGAAGTCAGCCAGCTCAGACACCCTGCGATGTCTGGTTGCGTTAGTTTAGCTGCGCTCCGAACATAAGAAACAGACCTCCATCTTCAAAGTCTTTGCCAGCAATTTTACGGCACTCATAAACTGAGTACAGTTCTTCAGTCAAAGCACCAATCTAGCTTTGCCAACATTTTACATTCTATTACATGTGAAAAACAAAACAGGTCGATGTCATACTGGACTTAGCTTGACAACTATTAGTTGAAGCTGTGTGTCTCTCTCTCTCACACTCACACACACACACACACTTTCTTAAAGTCGGAAAGTCTTCCACTGCAAAGCAATATCTAATCTCTGTGGTACCTCAAAATTGTTTTAACATTCAAACTGTGACAGCATCAGTAGTGTAGCAAAACGTTCACTTTAGCAACACATCCAAGATGTTGGTACAGCGGCACCGGACACACACTTTCATGACTAGTCTTCCTCTGTGTGGCTTGCAGTAATAAGCCACAGGCAGATTACTCTGCTACCTACTGGTTAGTGCAATACCAGTGCAACTTTAAACAAGACAAATAATTATTAAAGTAAATTTTCAAACAAAATTGTTTTATTTTATAGGTAACGCATGCTTGAATCTTAATTCAAATACTGTAGTTCCTCAAAATAGCATGTTTTTCATGAAGTTTGGGATCCATTTGCTGTGGTTGCGTGTTGAACGTCCTTTGAAGCACCATAGCAACAACAATAATGTGAAGCAGTTGAAAGCAAAAGAGTTCAGAGCAAATTGTGGCAGTATACATTCCCTACTTCAAGGCAAATACTTCTTAAAAAGGGTAAAGCACAAAATTGAAAGAAGTTAGTTTTCTAAAAGATTATGATGAAAAGTGTACTCATACTGTATAGCTAAAAGTGAAAACAAAAGAGATGAAGGTGAAACCACTCAAACAGAAAAAAAGGAGATGTTCATGCTACTTTCTAATTCTCCATTATTTCAGTACAGCTGCACTCGGTGCTCATTTTGACAATAAAACAACAGCAGTATCGTTGTAATAACAGGACAAAACCTACAATGAAACTGACTGTTTTTATGTTTTCATAAACAGGAAAAACATTCAAGGTTTGCATACTGTTATTATTCCTTTCTTGTTCATTAACTTTAGTTTATTGCAAATTAAAGAAGGGTGTAAAGCAGTTTTATGGTACATTAACTAACAGTAGGATTAAGTGAATCCCTTCAGAAGAACAGTCGGAGGTGCTTTGTGAATAATGTCACATTACAAGTAAAGATTCAATGCTGCTAAGACAACAGTTTTTGTTCCCTGTGGTTTACCTTCACAATGCTGCACTGTACTCCAGGAAATAAACAAGTGGCAGTTTAGTGTTTTTTTTTTTTACACTACTAAAGCTTCGACGCGTTTTTATGAAGTCATCCATGAGGCTTGAGCTGTCAACCAGGCCGCATCAATTCACCTGCAGCTCATGTTTAATGAGGTTAGAATTTTTATTTTGTCATTGCAGAGCTTCGCCTTTGTGCTCTGCCAGTCGCCACCATACTGCGAGGCCCAGGCTGTATTGGGGAGGTAAGGGAGGCACGAGAGAACCAGAACCAGAACCAGGACTGTGCGTGCGGACTGTCAAACCACCAACATTAACACAAGATGAAAGATCCTGGTAGTAGCTTTAATCTCACTTTTTTGTTCTCGGCTCTTGCCATGTAGCTTACCTTGATCATGAAATATGATCAGCAATCATGTAGATCACGTGTCTATTAAGGTGAAGCTGAAATATAACAAAAGAAATGTTCGGGCTCAAACCATTTTACAAATCAAAGTGACGGTGAGATACTTGAAACTGCATTTAAGACGGCTCCAGCTCCTTCCCACTTTACTGTTTTGATGTGTCACTCAAAGACTTTGAGATTGGCCCTGGGCTGTAAGGACACTATTGGTCGCTGGTATGAATGAATATGGACTCAAAATTTAAATTCAGGGACACAAAAGGAGCTTTAAAAAAAAAATGTTTGCAATACTATTAATCACTTTTGTTCGATGTTCGAGTTTCCGATTTTAGAAAACTTTTTGCTTTGTAATCCATCAGCAAACATAGGCGAGTTCAGATTTTTATCATTTTCTTACAAAGCAATAGAATTAATTTCTACGTAATGGTTAAAGAACTAAATTGGCAATGGATCATGTTAAGTGACTTGTTGCTTTTACAATAACCTCACATAATGACTTCACTGCTGTAGCAATACTAAAGCTTCACTCCTTACTCCACACACACACACAGAGAAACACACACCTTAACCAGAGAAAAGTCCCACACCTACTTAAAGTCTGCTCACATTGACAGCAGGTGCTGAGAGGGACTTTCCAAAACATTTCCTAGAACACTTATACATGTGGATAACACTGCACTTGTCTGCCCTCACATCCCTCACACTGAGGGATGAACTCCCTCCCTTGGAACCAGAGTTGTTCCAGTATTGGAAATGCCTCCGATACAGCCTGAAATGCTGGATTGGGTATTAACGAGTACGCGATGCACCGATCTGCTATCACGTAATCATATAATGTATCAGCTCATTGACACTACACGGGAAAAACAACAACAACATGTGTGACTTACCCGATCCATACATCCTGCCTGCTTTGTACAGCACATGTACAAGCTAGTACTGGAAGGTTTAAACTCTCATGGACCTTATTTCTTCCTTGATAATGCAACATTGTGGACAACAAGTTTGCGTTGAAATTGGGAGGACGAACGCTCGTTAACGTTTGCCGTTAGCATCCGGTGGGCAGCACAGTGATGCTCGGCTAAGAGACGTAAACATTCCAAATTTAACCCAGTTCATTTCCTGTTGCAGTGAAAGGAAAGAATTTATTGCCACAAATGTAAATAGAGTTATGCTTGGTGCTGGTAGTTCCGCTCTTAAAGTGCTCCCTGGACTAATCAAGCAGCATACCAGGCCAAAACAGGGAGCACAATGAAGAAACCCCCATGGTCATACATGAGTGGGCCAAAAACAAGTCATTGAATACCATTTCACCATTGTGCTATGCATGATGAATTCTGAACTGGAAAGGTCAAGGCCTGGGTGGAGGGGGCAAAGCTTCGCCAGCAGTAGTGTGTAGCAGCATTGGTGTAGCAGGGATCAGTGGGGAGAAAGTCATATGTCATATTTGAATGGGCCGCCTTGTAGTGAGAAGGAGCTGTGATTGAATCATTGTTTCTAGCAGTCACTGACCAATCAGTCGGCAGTCAGCTGGTTAAAGCTGGGGGCGTATGACTTCTGTGCATGAACTAACGCGATGTCACACACACACGCGCACGCACACGCACACGCACACGCGTTTTAATGATAGAAAACACTGACCTTACTTGTGCACCGTATGCCACTAAACCTTTGGAATAAAGACCACTGCATGCTTGCCGTCCCCATGTAGCCACGAGAACTTTATTGAAGATGAATTCTGAATTCTGTGGAAATGGATGCAATTCCATCGAGTAATAGAGCAGAATGTTATAAAACTCTTGTTTGATGTGTGCAGGTATCCCATAAATTGCTCCTGAATTACAAGCTTCTGCTATGTGTGATAGTTTGTCATGCAGCAAGCTTTCAGAAAATATGACATTTGTAGGGCAGCATCCTGACTCATGCTGTGCCTTTGTGTACTTTTGTTCACACAGATCCTGCATCACAGGACTTGAACACAAACATGAATCTCTGCAAATACCTAATTGATTCAAGTCAAATTAATATTATATCAATAAAGCAATCACGCCTTCAAAAAAAACCTTGTTTTGTTGACCACTTGCTGCTAGATGCCAATTAACCTCTCATAGTATCTCTTTGCAGCTATAAATGCTGCTAAACTGCCAGCTGTGCCTGAGCGGAAGCTCATTTTTCCAGCAGAGAATATTATCCCTGGGGGATTCAAATAATCTTTCTCTTTTAAGTTGATACAAACCACTGAGAATAAGCAACCTTGCCAAGCCTTGTGCACAGTGGTGCCGCGGAGCGCCCCGTGGTAATGAAACACCTTCCCTTTGTTCTTGCCGTCGTCCTATAATGCCAAGGATATCAGCATATCTCGCTTTTTCATTAAGTTTCTTCCTATTCAGAGATTATAGGCTCACCGTATCAGTATGATATCAGGACTTGACAGCATTAAGTAATTCCACCCACTCTATTTGGAAAACCTGACATTACACGACTAAACTATGTGGCACGCCGCAGGCTGCAGTTTTATAGATAAATTTGAAAGATATGCCAGCATACGGACACATCTTTTTTCTTTTTTGAAGAAAAAGGTTTGACAGCGATGAGTTTCAGAATTGGTTTTACAGTAAAACATGTCATCTTTATTTGTGACAAACACCCACTCACTGTTTCCTACAGATTCACATCTGTCTGAGGGCAAATCAGATCGAAAAGCAACGTGACTGTATCCATACAATCCTCCTTCAACCTAAAAAAAAAAAACTCATTAACTTAAAATATACAAGTACTGTAAAAGCCAAATGGTTAGTCAAAAGCCAATCTCAAAAGTCTGCAGAATCATTCAGGAGATGATTGTTCAGAACAAGAACAACCCTGGGAGTTAAAGCAATGTTTTGCTGCTTTGAGACTGCACTAATGTTTTCTTTGAGAACAAACATAAGCATCATGGATGCTTACTCCCCTCCACTGAATCCATAGAACACAATGTTACACAACTACTGACCAAACCCACTTCCTTAGACGTGTCCAGGCAGTGATCCATACGGCTGCTGTGAATCGGTCGCTTGAGATGATCTTATTGCTGCTTCTTTGCCTGCCATCAGTCACTCCTGGACATTTAAAGTAACTGGTTTTATTGTCCTCTTTTTCTTCTTTCAGTCTTTGGGTCCAGTTCAAACAGTTTTCACAACACCACCTCCTTCGCAACAGTCATTATACTGCACCATCAAATTCATTTCATAGTGACATTTAGAGGATCATTTTCTGCATTTAGGTGTTTTCGTGACAGAAACACATACAATGTATCGTGTCACTCAATTAGCAACTGTGCTAGAGCTTTCTCTCCGCTTGTAAGGATGGATGCACAAATATAGGAAGAGTTTACAAATGTTCAGGTCTGTCTTACAACAATTCTTACTGGCCCATATGTTGACAATAATGGGGGACACAATCCACAACGATGTATTCCAAAGCTTAACTGAAGTTAATATGAAGCCTCAGCCATTTTACTTAATCACATCAAGTGGGGCTCTTTCAAAGTTAAGGCTTTTCGGTGCAACATATGGTGGAGGAAGAGTAACACAAAGACACACACGTTTGTCTAACTGAGACTGCCGAAGCTTCAGATAAACTTTGGAATAGATTTTTGCACAGAAAGAGGACTGTGGATTTTGTTCCCCACCACTTAGATTGCAAATGCATCAGGAAGGGATCTCTTAACGGCTACTATGAATAGGACTGATTACAGCGAGCTAAAACGATGAACATTTAAAAACCTGACCATGATTTAGGGGTTTAACACTGACTGGTAACTATCCCTCAACATGAAAGAAAATTTAAATCACTTGAATCACTGAAGTGGTTGAATTGGGTCACTTCTGCCATACTGCCAGTGTTTTCGCTTCTGCAGGACTCTAAAGCACTTTGCACCTCCAAAAATCACATTTCATGATAAAACATTTGTTGCAGTAGAAGCTATGTATTTTGTGTAAGAATTATTTATGTTTTTCACCCATCAGGAGCACTTTAAAACCTGTATTGCCATGAAGTAAAGTTACAGAAATCAGCAACAGGTTTCAATTGAGCAAACTTAAACACCATTACTGCTAATTATTTTTAGCCTTTTTCTTCAGGTTCTTATTCATGCTCTGCCTCTTCCTGTGTAGGATTTGCTGAAGAAAAGACAACAAGAACAAAAGCCAAGCACCGACCAAAGGCCATTGAACAGCAGGTCACCTCTCTCCTTGCCAACCACGGTGTCAGCTAATTGCTGATGACATTTTGCCCATGTTGTTTAAATCATGACTATTCTGATGCATTGCTTCCTTTTGTTTGTTCACATAAAGGGGACATGGTTTAGAAATGCCATCCTCTCTGCCGTCCGCTGAGCGTTTCCATATTCGACGACATCGCCTAATTATCACAGTTTGCTTTGACAGTACTCGGCAGTTTCCTTAATCCAGTTAATATTTCTGATCCCCTTGCATGGAGGGTGAAGTCAACACCTGCAGATCTGGGTGCCACCAGGCCAAAAAAGACTCAACTGTCAGAAGGAATCCCCAAATTCTAATTAGTTATAACTTTAGCAAAAACATGTGAAACACATCAGGAGCCTGAGTGCTGTGATCCCTCCAATCCTGATTTGTTTTTTTCACAGCTCCAATAATGGAGAAGGAACCTGCTGCACATTTATTTGAGATACTCTTTGATTTCAAGCATCTGCAGCCTCTAACTTGCATTAGTAAGTAATTTACCAAGATGGAATATTTTCAAAACTAGAAAATATTGATTGCCATCTTTGTAATATCTGTCGGTTTCATGTGATGCAGAAGCTGCCTGTGTGCCCGCATAATTAAAATATTCTAACACCTCTGTCTCTGATTTATATCCACGCCAGCCCTCTGATGATGGACAGCTGCCACCAGAGAAGGACATAAGCGTTGTTAAAAAAAAAGAATTAAGAAATTTATTTGCACGAGGCACTTCTGAACACAACCTCTTATTGATTGAGACAAACCACATGGCTGATGGATTTTGTGTTGTTTATTCGGGTTTCAATGACACGGACAAAAGGGTTACTTCTGCGAATGATTGATGACCATTCATAGAAGGCTACACCCCTGTTTCGGTTGCTTAAATGCAACTAGAGTCGATTGATGGCGTTGAAGTGGATTTCGATGTGCTTTCAGTGGCTCGCAGATTTATTTTCTTTGATTGCATCTCGACAGATTCTTTATTCTGGAGGGCCAGCGCCTTGTGAAAAGCCCATAAACAGGGAGGACCTAATCCCTGCTGTTGTTCTGAGGCTCAGCAATCCTGAATCCAAACAAGATGTGAACTTTCCCTCAGTGGGACGCCCGGATCATTGCAGCCTTGGACTGGGAAGTAAGATGATGGCACTGGACACGAGTCTCATAACAAACAAACTTGCTGCTTTTGCTCAGTTAGGAAAAGAGCTGAGACGAGCTAATAGAGTCAATCAATCAGTCAGTATATTCATTTAATCCGATCAATATGGAAACTCCTCAACGTCGAAGTCAAGAACCAGTGTTGTCACAACAATGCCAAATTTGGTTCTGCAAAATACAAGTGCTCTCACTTAGATTTGCAACCTGTCGCTAACGTCCCACATTTCAGCGTCAGTTGCCTCGTTTAATGCCTCGAGAGACAATTAACAGTGACAAATATTGATTGGAATGTCCTGCGGCGTATTATGTCCGACAGAGACGAGAATATTAAATTTGGTGATATTCTGCTTCAAGCTAAACTGTGTGAGTGTTTAATTTTCACAGAAGCTGATGAGACCGTATGCACAGAATAATATGTGATGCATTTATGAGTTGTCCAGTCTTTTCAATCAAGCCTTCTCCCCAACGAGCTAAGCAACAAAAACATAAAAAGGAGAAGACATGTGTGTTCTTTAAAATGACTTGTGTTTGAGGGCAGTAATTATATCGTTCCCTATATAGATTTACGGTATACAACGTGGTATACAACTTATATACAAATGAGCAATACATGCAAAATGTGCAGGCCATGAAACTCATTTCTGACAATAAAAACCATGGAGTAAATACACAGGTTAGCTGTTAGTGCCAACTAGTTAACAGGTCTACCCTGACCTATGTTTTAGGCCTCCGCTCGAAAATTGCATACCCATATTAAAAAAAGAGTATATCTCTGCAACCACAAGGTCTATTTGAATAGATTTGGTGTTATTATAAAGGGAACACTTGTGAGATTTGTTCAGATGTATATCAGTATATATGTAACTGGTTAAGATTAGAAGATGGAACACCGCAAAAATGAAAAAATGTCAGGTTTGCCAAAAAAAAGATGCACTTTCAGTATGATTATCCCTTTGGAATGATGCAGCTGCAAGCTTTAAACCTCCACCAAATCATAGCACAATATGTGAACACTCTCTCTGCAAAGTTTGACTTTGATAAAGTGAAGCAGAAAAAAATGGGTTTAGTACAGACAGTTCAGACGAGGTCTCCGAAAAGACTGCAATTTGAATTTTCTTGTGTACCAAACTATATATATCACTAATGGTGTTCAATACATCCAAATACAGCAGTAACATACACAATGCCAAACCAAAATAATGTTTTGTGCTCTGAAATCTACATGCAAATTATTAGTTTTTTCGAAAAGCCAGGGGTATTTGATTATGAGAGGCAATATCTCCGCAACGGATTGGACGATATGAGTGAATGGCCCAATCTGGGGCCCAATCTCAATCTCCACCCTAAACCCTCAACCCCTCAGGGACTTACTGACGTCACCTGTGAAGTGGTTGAGTGTGAGACTGTGAGGGCTTGACATGGTGTGAATACGAATGGGACAGCACTTTGCTGCAACATACCACGTTACCATGACAACGTCAAAAAATATTGTGTACAATCGTGGGTATTTATTTTATACTTTTTACTCCCTGATTTAAACGTCTTCCAGGCTCTTTTCCTCACAGGATGAGACGTCATTAAAATAATATATTTACTCGTTTTTGTCGAAACAGCTTCAATAAAAAAAAATATGTCATGTCATGTTCCTTCTTTAATCCTTAATATTGTTGTAAATGTAATTTCTCGAGCTGAACACCCACCTGCCGTCCTCTTTGTTTAACGTTAGTTACCTTTTTTTTTTTTTTTACGGCTCCATGCTTCCATGGTAACGCCGTGTTTAACGTCACATTGCTATGAATTGAGGCCCAATCTCCATCTCCACCCTTACGGACTCACGGACTTTGAGGCGCGCTCCCGCGAAGTCCGTGAGGGTTTAGTTCTGTCCCACTGTCACATCGTTGAGTGCTTGAGGCTCTCTGGCAGACATTTGAGCCCTTTATGAACCCTTACCGTAAGTCAGCATGATATGCCGACTTTGGCCAAGGGAATTACCCACAATTCATAGCAATGTGACGTTAAATACGTCGTTACCAATGGAAGCATGGAGCCGTAAAAAAATAAAAAAAAAAAAGGTAAACAGAGGAGGGCACGTGGGTGTTCAGCCCGATAAATTACATTTACAACAACATTAAGGATTAAAGATGGGACATGAAAACACATGAGATCAGAGGAATGCCAGCAGAGATTATATATGTTAAAAATATTTATTCATCAAACATTTCGCTTTGTTATTGAAGCTGTTTTGACAAAAACAAGTAAATATATTATTTTAATGACTACTCATCTTGTGAGGAAAAGAGCCTGGAAGACGTTCAAATCAGGGAGTAAAAAGTATAAAATAAATACCCACAAGTGTACACTATTTTTTTGACGTTGTCATGGTAACGTGGTATGTTGCAGCAAAGTGCTGTCCCATTCCTATTTCCACCATTTCAACCCCTCATGGTCTCTCACACTCAACCACTTCACAGGTGACGTCAGTAAGTCCCTGAGGGTTCAGGGTTTGAGGGTTTACATTGGGATTGGGCCATTGAGACCTTCTTTGAATCATTAGAGCCTATAGAATTTGAGCTATACCCACCAAAATGAGATTGACAGCACTATTAGCCAATCAGAATCAGTAAGGCGCAGTCCTGTGTGAAACGCTCGCTCCTATATGCTGAAAGTCTAACCCTCCCCACGTGGGTAATCTGACACTAAACGAGCCGGGGATGATTTCAGTGCGACACAGGAAGTAGTCGGACATATTTCAGTGTGGATTTAGCGGAACAAGCAACACTTTCACATCTTTTCATCAGAGGTAAGAGGCATTTTTCAGAAACGGCTGGATAAATAAATGTCTCATATCTCGCTGAGGGTTTGGTTTATAGAGATGTGAGGGATATGTGAGAATCCCTGGACTGTCTGCTTTCGTTTGAGATCTTGTTTGCATATGTAGCATAAAGCTACCTCGCTTGAGAGCTACATTTGGCAAGAGAGTTCAGTTGCTGGTGAGATATGGAAATTAATATTTGGTCATGCATTTAGTTGGTCATTTGAGTTGTGTTTGGATCATGTAAAACTGGCTTGTATATTCTTGTAGCCCAGACTTTTGTCTTTAATCTGATGTGCAACATCAATATATTCGTTCTTGATTCGTGAACGAAATTCCCAATGTGTATGCAACGCACGTTTTCTCCCTGGTCCCTTTTATGGGGCCGTTGGGTGGAACAGGTTTTAAAGCACATTGCTAGCAAAGGCATAATTAGATAGATAATTAAATATACCTCCAGTACTGTACCCGAATATTCTCAGAGCCAAAATATAATATTGGTTGGACTCAAGAAATTATTTTGTATTTTTCATTTTTTTTGGATGCATTCAATATTCTTTTTATTTAAATGTTCAATCTAATTAAATTTGTTGCTGCTGCAAATTAACGTGCGCTTCCATCCAATAATGTGGATATTAGGAGTTGGTCCATCGATATAACCCTAGTGGTACTAAATTATTGCAGAAGAAGGTGCAACAAGATGCAGGCTTTTATGCACAAATTGAAAATATGCATAAAAACATGTGATGTGAATGGAAGGACAGGCGTAACCAACAATGGCTGTGTTCTATTCAAGTGCCCCAGTTAGCTGTGACAGTGAGTCAGCATGCATAGCACCATATCCCTGAAACGGAAACAGCTAAATGGAATTCAGCCATCATCATATGAATTATTTACACCTGGGCTTTTCCTACTGTGACAAATCGTGTCTGTGAAAAAGGCCTATTGAATATAGAACAGGTGACTGTGTCTTAATTGGGTGAACGTGCTTGTTTGGTTATCTTGCAGGTAATTGGAAGGCGGTTTAATGAAACTGGGAACACTTGGGCATCACAATTCCCAAAGAGAGACTCTTTCCATTCCCTGTGTTTTGCTTTCTTTATCTTTTGCCGTTTTGGTTGAAAGAAAAACAACATTACGCTCATCTTTTTGCCCATACACAACTGGGTTTGGCTGTTCTGGAGGCTGGTGATGTTGGCTGTTGAAGGGAGGAGATAATTCTTAAACTAGTGGTTGATCCGAACCCATCACACACTCTTTCATCTCCAATGACCAAAACAAGTAGTTGCTCCATCGTGTTCTTTTGTGTCATTTATTGTTTGGCTTTAATCTTATTTCAATCTAGCAGTTGATGCTGTGTGAAGAACTCTGACAATCATTGGGTTTTCACTGGTTGTGGAAAAATACAGTATTTCTTTATCATTTTATCTCTAGTTTTGGAGAAAGTTGGCATTTCATTACAGAAAGCTGGCTGTGCAACAATCTTTTAATAACAGACTGGTGGGCCATTAGCAGCTCCATTCTTTCTCTGTGAAACGGTAAAATGAGCAGGTTGGCATGCTCCTGTTTACCTCAAGTTAACAGTTGGTATCATAAGACTAAAAGGTTTTGTCCCAATAACAGATTTCAGGCAGCCAGGACTTTGAGCAGGTGGAGAATCAGTGCCACAGTACAAAAAACATGAAAGTGTACTTAAAACGGCAAAATTGTGATTTTCACCATCTTTCCAGTGCAGATCTACTAATCCGCTCCCATAAAAAAATGCATAACATTGCATCTGAAATGACCGAGGTCGCTGCGATGGGCGGAGCACCTTTCTGCCTGTACTCTGATTCATTTTTAAAGATATTTGATACTGCAACCCGGTCTCCTACAGAATAACGTTCCCATACAGCTAAACGGCACAAAAACATTGAGGGAATCTTTTTCTCCTGGTCGATTAGTCAGTTAACGCTTTAAGTTAAAACAAAACAGAAAAAAATGCTACAAAACTACTTCCTTAGGTTTAAGTAATAAAACCACTTAGTTGGGTTTAGTAAACATCATGGTTTGGCTTAAAATGACTAGTTGGTTCACACGGTACACAAACAGCAGTCTCCTGTGTGTTATGACCCATCTACCACCCTGACCTTGAACTTACATGGACTTTGGCAAAGTCATTTAAAACTTATTTGTCAAAAGCAAAAGTAACATTTTGCTCAAAACATATTTGATGATGCAGTTCATGGGAACGTCATTTTTAGGGGACAGGGCTGCCCCCCCCACCCCTACCCCATCCAGCAGCATGAAAGCCTTGAACAGTAATTTTCCTGAGGAGCATCTCAGTTTATCAGTCGGACATCTGAGCACACGTTGTGTGAGTGAAGGAGGAAGCTGCCCTGCTCTCAGAGCATTCCACTGTGAAAGCAGAAGTGCTTTCTGCATCTGTTTCAGAAGGCAGGGCTCAATACAGGCTGGAATATACTTTTTCAGTTACTGAGGTAAGACCCCATCTTTCCTTTCCAATCATCCAAAGGTTATGCACTAGAACATGTTCCACGCCTTCACAAACAAAACCGGTAGCAAACCTGAAGCCAGCACTCTAGTTACTAACAAGTGGTGTTGTGAGTTTAATACTTCAACAGGAAATTCCATCCGTCTCATGTAAAAAGGGATTATTTGGCATTATTCTCACAAACAACAGTGTATAAATGTGGATACCATATGGATCTGCAGAGCACTAAAACATATCAATTATTGAAGCGTGAGGGAGAATTTTTAGAGCACTCTGAATTTCTGCCGTATTCATAATTCATATTTAAATCCTTCTTGGTCCCCACTACATATTCAGATCTCATTTACTGTCATCCGTGCAGACTCGCCACCTTTATCCTCCAGGAATCTGGTCTCAATTATTGTTCTTATTGAGATTTGGGAGCGGGATTTAAAAGAAAAAAGGTGCTTGGCAGTGACCATGGAAACAAGATGAAGAAGCAATATGCGTGTCCTACCACAGACATTGGGATAATTTAAATAGTATGGCAGTGTTTTCTTTACTATCACTACGTTCACCTTGTTGCCTATCGGAGCCCTGTATGTTTTATCACAGCCTGGTACCACATACACAATCCACGTGGACTGTCTCCGCCTTAGGTGTGGTGCATGAATATTTCATTTAAACAAATTGATTGTTGCAAATACTGATGGAGGTGTTCAATTTTCTGCCTGGTTTGTCTTTTCACAGAGGCGTGACTCGGTATCCATACCCTTTCCGCACTGCCTGGGGGAAACTCCACACACAGCCGGTGTCTGTCAGAGGAGATAGTGTTGCAACCATATAGAGGAATACAAAAATGGCTGGGCTTCAATCATTCATCACCTCTCCCTGCACCAGTGTCACAGGGGTAGAGATTCAGAATTCAAAGAACAAGGTTCAGGGATGCTAAAGTTGCAGAAACAGAAGGGGGTTCTTGAGGTGATTTGTCACACTTTTTGCATGCTAGACAGAACTGTAAAGTGCTACAATTTGGCTCTGGGAAAGATCTTCCAGGACCACAAGATCAGAAGTGTCAGATTTATTTGCACTTGTTGTGTTCTTGAAAGTAGCTGTTGTTTTTAGGCCATAACAATAATGGAGGCCATAAGCAAAGCACAACAAACTACAACGCACAAAAGAAAGAGAGTGTTTCCTCATTTATTAAAAGGATATAAAACCAAGCTAGTAAAACAAATTGTCAGCTAACTGAGCTGCTAATAAACTGGGAAATTCCATTCCTTTTATTACCATTTTTTTTAAAATGTATTACCATGTCTGCAAACTCAGTGTGATGCAAATTTTCATTCAAATGTCTGTTTTTGAAGATGTAGTTTTCTTGTTTATAAATCCTAAGAGCGTCCTCGTCCCTCATTTGGAACTTGTGAGTTAATGTGGGGCACACTGGTGATGCGAGTGCATTATTTAACATAAGTAAATGTTATAGAGTAGATTTAATTATGAATCGAAGGGGATGCATATTTGAGTTCTAGTGTACACCTCTGGGCTTTGCTAGACAAAGAAAGCTCTGCAAACACGAGTTGTGATACTGGCTGATTCTCCTGAAGTGTGACAACTACCAGGACACATCATCTCTCATGGAGCTCAGAGTCCAGCTAACAGTGAAGTGATACAAGTATAGCCAAAGGGTGTAGGTGCTTTTTTTTTGCCTATTTAGTTGTTTGATAAAGTGGCAGATTCAGAAAAAAAGTTAGAGTTTTGATTTATATAACACTGACAATGCACAATACACTTATTGCACCAGATAAACCTAAAAGCTCATTTGAACAGAGAGAAGTCCTGGACATTATGTAGCGATTGTAAAATATTTACAATATTGTGTATTTCACAAATCAGTCTGTTATTAATTGTGGACAAGCTAAGGAGGCACTAAGAGAGCCTCCATTCATTTGCATATCATTTTTATGAACTACGAAGTTATAACTAAGCTAAAACTGTATCTCGTCCAAACATGCACGTAACGTCAGCACTGACATTGCCTTTCAAGGATATCAGAAGCAGGGGAGATGGCCAAATCCCTCACCTCAAAGGCATACAGCCTGTTTGTTTTCATAAACACAAAGTAAACAGGGGACTAGTAGCAAGGTTGTGTGCTATACAACCAATAATGCTGCCAACTTAGTGGAAGCCTGCGGGACCTTCTCCAGGAAGGAGATATGAGCGCAGTGCACACGCTGTACACTTCAGTATGCAGAGGTGAATTCATCCGCAGACAGAGGACTTACCATACATGCTGCTCTGGAGGCAGTGCAATGACGTTTGCACTCATATAGCAGACACTTAAGTGCAGTGTATTAAGTAATGGCAAATACACTGATGATCCTTAAAGAGGCATTATGTCATCGATCTTATGGAGGAAAAACTAAATGAAATGACTGACATTGTGAAAGTGGTCGATTGTTTTTGGCCACGGTTTGCAGCAGTTTTCGGCAATGACGTTTTAAAAACCCACAGTACACAACATGCTGGGCACCAAACAGCAGACAGACGCATTAGCATGGAGCATTCAGCAGCTTAAGTATCTCCTTCAGGAGTTGGTAGGGACCAAAAACAGAGGTAAAAGAGAGTAATGGGCTTTCACTCAAGGTGACTAGAAACCAAATAAACAAATGTTGCTCCGTCAACGCTGGGTGTATCAATAAGCAGCTGTTTTCTAACACTGTCACATTACCCTAAAAAGGTGGTGATTAATATGTCAATGTTGTGTTCACAACGTTTATCCACTGCCCCCAGGTGGCCGAAAAGTGTTAATGCAGGTTTGTACAAAACATGAAAGAATTTTCTTTTCTCTAAATGATTCCAAAAATGAAGTGTCAGTCATGTCAGTGAAACCTTCATTTCAGTTTGCACACTCACTAAAATCATTATAAGTTAGCCTAAATCCAGCCTTCTCCCAAACAACTGGAGTAATGCTGATGGACCAAGAAATGTGTCGATCAAATGTCTCACAGTAAGAACATTTCACATTGCTCTGCACAGCAACTTGTACTCACTATAGTTTACTGAACTGGATATGATTTACATTACTGTCAGTTTTGGAGCACATAATGCACCTTGCCTGTAATAAATATGCTGTGTGTCTACATGTCATTGTCTCCTTAAAAAGGGAAAGTGAAGCGCATGAGAATGAAGCTACATGGCCTTCTAGCTGAGCACACTTGATGTCCTAATGCAGACTGAAATACGTTTCTCTATTCCCCATCTTAGTCAACCTGAACACATCCTATTTGAAGAAGATGATAACTAAGAGGCTCCAGATGATGAAGCCGACACTCCCAGAGAGTGCAGGCTGTGATGTCCCTGTATACTCAAGCTTGAATTTTTGCCTCACCATCAGTGTAAGACTGCTTTGAAGTGAAGTTGATAGAACTTAAATCCAATGACGACTGTGTGCGCTTCCTCATCTGTGACCAAACTGTGAGAGAGTGGAGTCACAGCAAACCTAATGAGGATGATTCTATTTCACTTTTCCTCCAAAAACAGCCTCCAGACAGAATCAGGTAATGATTGTTTTCATCATACTTGCATAAACTGATTATTAAATGACAAGGGTCGACTGCGAGAAGAGAAATTATTTTAAAAAAATCATCAAATAATAATCTAACAATTCATTTTCATTCACTATGCCATGTAGGTTTCTTTTAAAACATCCCCATGGTCTACGTATAGCCACTAATTAAAGAATAAATGCATCAGACATATCTGACAACCAAATGCAAAAAAAAAAGTTATTTGTTGAACACATTTTTTTATTTTTCCACAAGGGACATTTTGAACTTTATGATTCTCCGTAGCATCTGAGTGTCAGGTAAATCCAACTTTTCAAAGCTCTGTGATTTTAACAACCTGATATCCATCTTCATCCACAGCAGAGTACTGCAGGAGAGGGGAGGGAAATAATGTGACTAATCAACTTTTCAAGTTTGCATGATATGAGGAAGATCTGAAAGGTGTTCATGGAACTTTAGTTTACAAACGCCATCCTTACAAATAAATTTCAGAAATGTACAATTCCAACTGGCGACTTGGTTAGCATTCACGTGTTAAAATAATGGCAATCCTTAATCTTTTGGTCCATCAGAGCACGAATGAATAAAGACGGGGCTCTTAGGTTCATGGTGAACCAAAGAGCAATATTGTAACACCACTTTGGCATGAGGAGAAAAAAAAACACATCTAATCACACACTTAAGCCACTAATGAGGAAATGAACACTGGCCTGCTCTTCATCAAATCACCTTGCTATTTTTCAGCATATTCTACATTATCATTCAAGCAGTTAATTATTTTTCACATTCAGAGCAGATTTTTGTTCAATATTTCCGTCTCCCGTTCTTCTTTGCTAGGAGTCACTTTTATCTTACATCTGTAACGCCTCTGTGTGACCTCCATCTTTGCAAACAAAAGGTGGTCTTGCTCACAAATATTAACGAGACTGTCCTTGATTGCAGGAAGGCCAAACAATATGAGTTTAATTTGCAAACAGGCTGCTTTCAGCAAACAAAGCCTGTCATTGGGGTAACAGAGGCATTGTCCTTGGACAATGACTCATGTCAAAAGTCCTGTGGAAAGACATAACAACTTAAGAGTGCCTTCATTCAAACTGCGTTAGGTTAATTAAGCAGATTATGTTGCATCAAATCACCATTAGATTTTCAGTTGTGTTATGTGCACTTTTTGCTGTTAGTCTGTGCTTCCGTAACATTGACATTTTCACATCTTGAAAAATGTCCCAAAACTGTTCCAAGACTGACAATACCCTCAAATTAAAGCTATCAGTCTCCACTTTTACCTTCTCATCATTTCCAAATTCCACATCTAAGGCAGGGAATGAAGACTCCAGAAGACTTAAGGCCTTTACACACTGGAGCGAATAAACAACATGAAAAGGCAAAATACTAGCTGATGCAAATATTTCACATCAAGACTCATATGGGCACCTCAATAAAATGTTTAAATAGATTTGTGCAGGCAGAAGACCAACTACCATCCTATTGACTCACAGCAGTGTCTGGTACTTGTTAAGCCCACTGTAAGCTTTTTTATTTTAAACAATGCGAGTCCTCTGTGGTCAACAGTTCCACATTGTAAGTGTCGAGGGCTTTTCTTGTGGAAGGTAAGAACTAAAGGAGTGGATCTGGTATGTGCTGCCTTTTGTTAAGGTTGAAAGCAGTAATACAGTTTGCCTTCAGACTACCAAGCCTCCCTGTTGTTGTTGTTGTTGTTGTTGTAGTACAATCCTCATGACTACTATAGTGTACATTTTGATTATGTCCCTTCCGCATAACGTGATTGGTTGATGCCTTTATTTATGTTGCCAAAGCTCAGCGAAATCATGTTCACAAAAAAAAAAAAAAAAAAAAACGCTTTTTTTTTTTTTTACACATTTCTCTCAGTTAAATGACACGCTGTTTTGTATTGCAGGGGGTAGAGGGAGATGGAGGGCAAAGGAGCCAAGAAGGAGTTTGGAAGGCAGAGAGCAGGAGCAGAACCATAGACAGCTGAGAGTCAGTGGTGCTAATGTGGGGTCTGAGTGTGTAACCTCACTCTCAGTGCGCTCTGATTAAAGAATGATTTATAGGCCTGCTGGAGAGCCCTCTCAGCAATCCGTCTCCTCAATGAGATTTTTTTTTCCCTTTCGAGGGGTTTGGTAAATCAAGCCATCTTGGAGAGGATCTCTGGTGGACAATGTCAATGTGCTACTGAGAGCGAGCCATTAAATTCTATAATCATGAAAGCAGAGGGGGGTGTGGGGAGTGTGAGGGGGGGGGGGTGTGAGGGGGTGTGTGTGGGGGGGGGTTGGGGGTTCACAGGTGCAAACAGACGCACATTTGTCACATACAGTGTTGGTCCTGACTCCTTCAGTGGAATAAATCAGTTTATGGAGACATTTAAGCATTTATCATTCCCACAGACTGGTCAGACTAATCTTAGTCTCCCGGCTTTAGTGTTCATTTGCATGTGAAGATTTGAGATGTGTTTCATAATGAGTCTGTTGGAATATAATATTTATTTCTCCCTCCCCTATATTCACGCCATAATCATACGTTTATAGTGCTCATTGGTTGTTCTGACCTAATTGCACAAACTGTTAGTGATACTGTAGGTGTACGCTGCAAAAACTCCATCTTATATTATTATAATTGACAGCTAAATGCTAATGTCATGATACTAACATGCTCATACTGACAACGTTACCAGACTGATATTAAGTAGGCATCATGTTTACCATGTTCAACATCGTTGTTGAGACATTTTATTTAAAACCAAACATGTTAATGTCATGACAGTGATGAGAAAAATCAATAGATCACCAAAGATGGATTCATCCTCTGAAAACCATGAATGTGCAAGAAGATCCACTAGATATTTCTGGATTGGAGGAAAAGTCACGTATGGGATAAAAATCTGTGTTATTCATCCTTTAATGTCGCAGCAATACAATCAACAATTGTTGAGGGGATTGTTGAGAATTATTAATCCGGACCAAAGTGGTGGAACTGACTGAAAGACAGCCATAGAGCCATGTTGCAAACAAAATCTACTGTGAGATTATTTCAACCCGTTTAAGAACATGCAAGCATTTTGTAGAAATGACCGTCATTAACTTAAAAGACGACCTCACAGGCTGCACAACAATCACGTTGAAAGACAGCGGCACGATTTGATTTGTATTGAAAACAAGTTGAAACTCTCTCATTGAGCCGTTTTTAGAGAATAAGGAGTCAAGATGGCTATTTCACTTTTGTTCTGAAGACTTCTGCGCGGCAGAAGAACAATGGCAGCAGTTCTGATGGGAAGTCACTGCAGAGCGCTCTGACACACCCATCAATCATTAACAAATCATCCTCACACTGAATCCTATCTATCACATGGTGTCATGATGCCATTTGTACCAAGCTTGCTGCATGGCACTGTGGTTTGAATCTCAACAGTTATTGCAACAGTGAACAGCTTTTAATTTTCATATTATCTCCAAAGTGTACAGTGCATTTTAATTTGGGTCACTGTGTGACATTTCAGGTACCTTGTTTGTTGTTATGCTGCATTCAAGTTTGTATTCCGTGAATGTAATCATTTTATTAACCAAAGCACATAACTGCTCCATGTGATGTTTCCCCAATTATCTTTTCCTGTTTACCCAATTACAATAATTAGAATGCACTGTATTTACATAACCCAGAACAAATAAGCCATTGAGCTATACCTCTTATTAAGCTTATGTGGAAATAATTACTCCAGCTACTGTTGCCATTGTTATAATAGAGCTATAATCAGCAACAAACTGCTACAGACAAGCCGGCTTATTGTCATACAATGATCAAAAATGTGATTTATATTTCATCAAAGATGTAGCCCATAATTAAAGCTTGATGTGGCAAAACTTCAGATATATTGAAAGCATGCTGCTATTTATCAACGATGGAGAAGTAGTCAGATATTTAGCTAGCAAAAAAATAAATAAACAAATAAAGCTATGTAAAAATACTACAAGTAACATTCCTGCAGATATACAGTTTGCTAGTTTAGACTAGTGGTTCACAACCTAAGGTCCCTCAAAAGGTCACAGAATAAAATGCAGGGTCATAGACAAAAACAAATTCTGCTCCAAATATTTGAAATAATATTTTGGACTTTAGTGCCTTTTTGTAAAAGGGTCATTAGCCAGAAACTTGCCATTGTAATGTATTTTATAGAGCTGGGTATCGGTACTCGATGACTTTAAACCAGCTGACTGCTGTAGTCGATCCTCTCTGTGTCCGGATCTAGAAAGACAACTACTAATCGTTGGGTTTTGCTTGCACATACTAGAATGTACACACTGAACACGAGTACAACGTGTGAGACTCTGTGCTGAAGACCCATCTTAACCATCCAAGATCAATGCCTAATCTTAACCATCTTGCCAGAGTTCCACACACAAGCTACGCTCAGTCGGTACATTAGCATCGACCGTCATAGTACAGTATACAGTATGTCCTTCAGATTCTTTAAAATCCTTTTCACTCTGTCACAACTTTGTCACCACAAAAGCCTTAACAGCAGTGTGGCATTAATGCAGAACTCTCTGTCCTTCAGTAAAAAAATAAATAAATAAATAAAAAAAAACAATAAAAGACCTTCCAAGATGTTTCTGCTGTGTGCTTCAGTCTATATTTTCAGATTTGGCCTTTAAAAATGTTGCCCACGTACAAAGCTAACCTGCCTGAATAACAGTGATTAAACTTGGCAGACGGCTTGCTCATCATTATGGCACAAGGAGAGGGCAGTCAGAGAATACTTGAAGGTGCTTAACAGAGTCACAGAACACAACATTTTACTCCGCTGATTAGCTTATAGAGCGAAGGAGCACGGGTGATGCTTCTCCCTGGAGACGACCGAGGCGAACATGTCGGAGCTGTGCTGGCTCTAAATGTCGGGCTCGGCACCGTGATTTGATGTTTGAGCACCATTTCCACCGTTGTGTATTCCGCCTTAAAGTGAATTCCCGTTTCAGCTGAAAACACGCTACCCTTGACCATTACATGGAATAAAGAGTAGACTTGACAAAGACACAAAAGACACCTCTCAGAATGCTAAAGTACAAAGAAACGAGTTACACTACATCTGCATTGCGAGGGCTCATTCTGTTCAGTCACATCGCAGCATTGTGTCTGAGTGATTAACCAAGGTAGTCCATCTTGCATGGATATGACAGGCCTGCAAACATTGTGTCCTGAATGATTTTTACTGGGGCAAGTGCATGTAGCTCCTTGCAACAGAGCTGTCTTCCTGGAAAAAAAAGTGCCAATTATAATATTAAAGCCGTCTCTACTAGTGACCTTTTTGCATTTGCTCTGTATGCTATTACACTCAATCAAGAAAGGTCAGTGGTGGACGTGGGTCCAATGCAAAAACTGTTTTTTCATCTTGTGTTGGCTTTCTGTACAATTGCATTTTATCACTGACACAAACTGTGACTTTGCATTAGATTTGGTGTGTTTGCATACAGCGATATGACTTGAAGAAAACATGTTGGAGTTCTGTAAACTAACAACATTTTCTCGACAGCTCACTTTGTGGAAATAGAAATGCTGATTCTAAGTTATCTGAAGTGACATATTTGGTAGGGTGTGAAACAATTACGTGCTGTAAAAGATGACAGTAGTTATTTTGGATTAATTAATTTATTAATACAATATCATTTTGGCATTGTTTGTTATTTTTACATGTGAGAAACAGTTTGAGCCATTTAAGATCACATGAAGTGTGTGTTATTTAATTTTGCTATTACTTTGGAAATTAAAAAAAAACTAATGACACTATTTTAGTTTTGATGAAATAAATGAGTAAAGCTATTTTATGACAGCTATATGCAGAACTGTATAACGTATCTGTCCTAAATCTGACACGGGGATGATTATGGTTTTTTCTATGAACATGCAGCACCCTGTGACTGAACAGCTCCTTGCACCTGCTTTGCATAGTCATTTCAGTGTTTGAGAAGGGAGCCCCTTGGTGGGCAAACTCAGTATTGCTCCTGTCAAATAAAATGAACAGCACCGTAAATGGGCACTACTTGTCATCCTCTTATCTTGATGATGACTGTCAGATAGTACCAACATGCACTGACACAATATAGTGATGTGACAGAATTCAAGGACAAAAAAAAATATTCAGATGTTCTCACTTCACAGCTGACGGGGCATCCGCAGTCGTTTGAGTCAATCACGGCTGTTAAAAACCCTCAAACGACGTGTTCCTGTACCAGCAGAAACTACCCCAGTCACACATCCCCAAAGCAATGCGGAGATCATGTCCAGTTTGAACAAAACAACCAGGCCAATTTATCCAGTTCTTGGCACTGTGTTAAAAATGTAACCTTACAAATATATTACGGCTTGGGCACTTTTGATTTCACAAAATGCCTAGAAATAAAAAAAGACCAATCTCAGGTCCCATTTTAGGCGTCACCATTGAAAACAACAGGATATGGGAAAACAAAATGAGCCTTTTTTTTTTTTACTCACTCTTGACTTGACTGTAGCAGAAAACTCATCATCTGGGACGTCTGACCAGAACAAGAACACACCAAACTTTTACAACTGTCACTGTCAGGCTCCCCGACACACAGACGCTTTTCACCGCAGAAAAAACAACTGCCTTCCATTAGGCGAGCCACTTTCTCACTGTCGTGGCTCACGGGGACATGTGATGGAAGTGTGCCGTCGTTAAGATAATTGCTCACACCTGTGCTTTTCCTGCTGTGACAAGTCAGAAACAGTCTTAAACGATCATTTATACACGAGTCTCATATATCAACTATGGAGATTCAGCTCGCTGTTCTCTGTGTAAATATGTGTTTACACAAATAATTATTTGTATGAACACACACTTTACACCATACCACATTCACTATGTACATTAGTATTGTGTTCAGAATAACACACATGTTTATATCATATCTTCCAAGTATGTTTGTATTAGCATCAACAGCAATTTATGTGTATATATGCATTACTTGATTGACATTTGAAGCAACATTGTCATATTGCTTAATTAAACCATACTTATATTTTGGATTTCTATAGAATATGTTTACATACTTAAATGTTCAAAGGGGAGCCAAATATGAAAGGCTTGTTGAATCATATGTTTTCCAATCTAAAAACATACTGGGTTGTTATAGTTGTTCATTTACCCAAATCTGTGTGCACAACCACTGAAAAGTTTTTTTGTTATATGTCCCAATTAAAATCATACACCGTAAAAATAATAACATTACATATGGACCGAGCCCTTTTTAGAATTGTACAAAAATGTATTTTCCAAACTGGGCAGCAAGATGTACAACAAGTTCCAAAAATAGGTTTTAGACTTTTCTTATTGAAGTTTTATCAGATCAGCTCCACATACGTTTGGCACAAATACTGGTTTCAAAGATACGTTTAGAGGATGGCGTGATACTGCAGGGCACTGATTAATAGTATTTCCTCCTCGTTCTCTCGTTTAAAAATACATGTCGGTGTGTGAAGCTCTCCGTTAGCTGAGCACTCTCTCACTGTGTCAATAGAGACCGGTACAAATTTGATTCATCCTTTCCTGTGGGCGGACAACTGTCCACTGCAAACACATCATTTCATTTGAATAAAAAGGGAGAATCTATTGGTCCCAGTAGGAAAGATATGTCCTTTATTACAGTGAGATTCGGTCAGTTTGCCAGTACACAGTTGAATCAATAATGCAGTGGATGAGGTGTCAAGAAAATGGACTTTTCTTTAATCTAAATTATTCTTTCCATCTTGAGAAAGGCACAGAGATTTGTCTTAGAAGATGCAGGGCTGGACCCAAACGCAGTTCACTGATTTATTAACAAAATAAACTTAAAATGTCCAAATGTAAAAGGAGGTCTAGCAGGGAACGTGCCAACCAAAATAAAAGGCAGGGAACAAACACCTGCAAGACCGAGCTCAGGGAAAACTAGACAATAATAAAACAAGACGAGGAGGTGAAGAGACAAACTGTCAAAGGAGAAGCACGACCTGTGCCGGTCTGGTCGTGGATCACTGATTGGGGAGGTGAGGCCAGTGCAGGACTAATGAGGTACAGGTGAAACTAATCAGGGCAGAGAAGTGAGTAACAAAATAAAAGGAAACACTAAACATGAACGGTATACAGAAATAAATCAAAGAAAAAACATAACCTCAGGAGCAATGCTGATTGTGACACACTTTATTTTGTAAACACTTCAATTTTGTCAGTGTTGTATAGTTTAGAAATCACTTTACCTTTGGTTATCAAAGATATAACATCAGTTTTACTTGCAGTGTATATGTATTATATAACAAATTTATGCTGAGGAACCTTTTTACTTTTCATCAGCTGCTCTACATAGAAAACATCACAAAATTGATTGTGTATTCCTGTGTATATTTGGATATTAAAAACTTTCTCTTAATGGCTTTCTTTCAAAAGAGTCAAATATTTCACAGAATTAGCATTTTTTTGGGAAAGCTAAGTCGCTATCATAAACTTTAACCAGAAGAATGTTTGTTAAAAAATAAACAATAGTGTATTGCTGCCCCCCAATTCAGTCATTTAGAAACAATTCCTATTGTTTTATTACATAAATATGCAAACTATGGAAATATTGGACTCAGTTTTTAGCATAAAATCTCATAAAATGGTGCATTTTTTTCTCTGAGGCACATTTTGACCATATCCACATACACACAGACACAACTCCTCGTTTGTGTAAGTGATTTAGTTTAGTTCAGTAGCGTGTATTTTTGTTCGTATAGATTTATTTGTCACAGATATTTCCCACTCACACAGCCATGTGTACTACACTCACACTGTCGTAGTCTAGGGCTGGGCGGTATGGCCAAAAATTATCATATCACGGTATTTTGTAAGATTCTGGCGGTTTCACGATATATCACGGTACTTTTTTTTCGAGTAAACATTCATTCATTGACGCCGAAAAGGACCGCCGGCCAACTGAACAGCTGTTCGCCGCTCGCTGTTCGCCGCTCGCTGTTCGCCGCTCGCTGTTCGCCGCTCGCTGTTCGCCGCTCGCTGTTCGCCGCTCGCGTGGCTGTCTTCCGTTCTGTCTCTTCCTGACCTACATTCCCCTGGGTCCTAAGTCCCTCCATATTCACCTTATTAATTGTTGTTATAAAGTTATAACCATGACTCCATCTCAATACCCGTAAGACAAGTAGCTCCGACCGCTGCGCCCTCAGCGGTGAACAATATATTTTGCTCCCTGCCGAAGAGCGACAACAGTTGTTACGGCTATGCACCAGGATGACGGTATATGAAAAATTCATACCGTATGGAAATTTGAAACCGGTATACCGCACAGCCCTATCGTAGTCCCTTAACTTAACCAAACAGGTAAATGTTGAATAACCTTTTATGTGAAGGAAAACCATCCCCGAGATTCTAGGACCTTGGGAAGTGCGAGTCCGTGCCATGATCCATGTGTTCCCTATGTATGTATGTGTACAAAACTTAAATAATTAATATCTTTTGAAAACCTAGTGCTAGACTCACGGAATTTAGTGTGTGTGTTTGTCTTATGCCAGTGCTAATGTGTGCCAAGTTGAGGCTCTAGCCTATTCGTGTGGTATAGCTCCCATAGACTCATAGACTCCCACTGGTTGAGACTTAGACAGGGATTATACTTCATTCACACTGCCATGTGTACTACACTCACACTGACACACGCCTTACAATGAATGAAAAGTTCATCCTCGGTTAGCTACTAGAACATTCCCTCAGAGGTGCTTTGTGATAATGAAGCATTATCAGTGTTTCTACAATCTATTATCTTTTTCTTCATATGTGCCATGAATGCCATCAAACTGTTAACTACATTGCTTTCAAGCTGCCTGCGCTCATTAGCCTCCTTTTAGTCACATTCAATATACACTTAAATTCTGGCAAGAGAGTGATTATTATGATTAGATTGAAAAAAAAGTTTAAGATAAACTGTGCCTCGACATTTTATTCTTAAATTGTGTCTTTAATTATCCGAGAGTCAAACAACAGATCACATGTTAATTGAAAGAGGTTCTTGGACAGGGAATGAAAATGGCACCTGCCACCTGCCTGGTACAGAATAAATAGCGGGTGAATATAGCGGGATTCCTCATATTAAGAAATGTTATTTTGAAAAAACAGTTCTTAAATTAGAAATAGTCGGGATATTTCTACCGTCTGGTACCACTGATTCAGTCTTTACAATTCTAAAGCGTTCTACTTTCAGAATTGGGCGCCAAAAAAAAATACGAGTTGTTGAAATGTTGCCGTAGGGCCAGGTGAGGACTTAATTTAATTCCAGACCCTGTTCCTGTATACTGAGTGAGGTCTATACTTAGAAATGTGGGTGACAGTGATGTGATGGAAGTAGAAGCTCAATTGTCCTTGTGTTGATTTCAGTGACCTCTGCAGGGGTTCATTCACGTCTAATCAATTCACCGATCAGAGCAAGCTGAGCTCAGAATAACCCCCTGCAACCACATCCCCGGCCAGTGTAATATATGCCAATAGAAATAAGTGTTTATTGAGATCTCTCCCCACGTCAGTGAATGAGACTGCTGCTTACTTTAGAGTGCCATAACTTTGTGAGATCCTTGCACATTGAACGAGGAGCGCTTCATGCTGCAGCTCTGTTATGCGACAGCACTTTAATATAATCTAGCAGGCTGTTGTCATAAATTGTTGATTAAAGCTACACGCGCGTGCGTGCGTGTGTGTGTGTGTGTGTGTGTGTGTGTGTGTGTGTGTGTGTGTGTAAGCAGTCGGGCATTTTCCTCAAATATTTGACCAAATAAAAAAAGAAATCCTTACACTATACAACAATAACAAAAACTTTATTCTAGGAATATGCATGCAATTGCACACGTTTTATGGAGTATACGCATTTCTTTTGTGTGCATTGGGTCATCAAGGAGATTCTTGGATCTGAACTTCAGAGTTTGACATGTTCACGTTCTCTTAATCTGGTTTCAAGTTGCAGAGGATGTGACTCCTCGTTGGCTCTGATAAAGGCTTGTTTAATGAAATGAGTCAGTAAAATAGTAAACTGAGACCACAGTATTTAGATTATTTAGTTTTTTTGAGCAGCTGTTGCCCCAATTGTAAGGTGACTTATTGTGTTTTCTTTTCGACTAACAAAATCTGTGTACAGGGCCTTCATACATTTGTGATGTTGAGTTATTGCATTCAATTAAAGCCATTTTCTGTTCCCAAGCATTACTGCGCTGCAGGAGTCTGAAAGAATAAACACATCTGGAGCAGTGACAGAGAGGAATAGCTCACCTCCCGATCCCTGGCTTATGTTGGAGTATTCCTTTTAAACGTAACAGAATTAAAGAGCCCAGCGGTGCACATCTGTACTGAATGATCGGGTTGCGACCCTCAGGTGGATTACAGGAGATTTCATCAAGTAGTCTGCAGTACACCTTTGAGCCACATGAGGGGGCCTGAATGTTCGTATTGTTGCACTGACTGTAAAATCCGAGAAGTTGATCTTACTTAAAAAAAAAATCTAGGAAATTGATTGCCTTGAAAAAGGCAAATAAACATAACTATTATAACATTGAATGTAATTTGAAAGGCTGAGTACATTCTGCTTGTTTTACTGATGACAGGGGAAAAAACAAGAGCCTGTTAAGCCTGTTAGAGCCGACTAAATGCACTTATGTGGTAGTATTTAACATGTGTATATGTTTACAATACCACATGAAACAAACAAAGTATCTATTTATCAAACTTATACCTCTTCAAAATGGCTGGTTAAACCTATTCAAGATATTAGGTGATGCGGAAATGGCATCAAAAATATCCAGGAACATTCATTCATTCATTTACGGACAAATTGTCTGCTGACAATTTAAGGCCTGTTGAGAATTTGGTTGCGATGGTTTGTATTTTTTTAATTTTATTTTTTAAAGTGGGTCCCCATAAAAAAGGTTTGGGAGACACAGGTATGGAATACTAGAAAATAAAATTGTGGTATATTCCATTAAAAGCTTCAGCGATTTCTATTTCCTGCCAAGCACATATTTCTCAGGAGAGGCCTGTTCCCAGTCACATCATGTTTGGAGTGTCTGGTAACCACGTATGATGTTGGACATACATGCCTAAACAAATCTCCACTCGGCAGTATAGTTTCCTACAAACATACATATTTATAGTAAATTTTCTGCACTCCCTGCGTAGAGGCTGTGGATTGATCTGTTGCTGCAGTAATGGGGGGAGCATTCACTGTCAGCCTGCAGCCTGTCTGTGGGTTCCACCACATTGGTTTTGCTTGATGGTAGATGTCAGCGAGACCATAGAACAAAATAGTTTTGAACGAATGCTGGCAAATTGAATTCCTTCCCCATTTGTTGGATGCCGCTGTAAATGGATGCTTATTGACAACCGCAGTGTGGAGGCCAAGATGACCAACCCTCGGCGGCGCGGATCGATAATATTAACCGAGATGTCTCTGCAACCAGTCCACAGTATGTGAATAAACAATATCAACAGCAGCGTACACGTAACATGAGACGTGATTTCACAGAGTTATAAGGTCGTCTCCCATTTGGACTCCATTCACCAGTACTCGTTCTGTCACCTTGTTTTAAAAAGTACTCTCTCTTCACCTATTTGTCTTTGTCATCTCAGCAACATTGCCCATCGATCAATAACCACGGAGCAAAGTAGTCAACATGAATAATGTGCTAAATTAGGATCTTTAGCAGTTATTGATTATGAATTTGCCCCTGCCCTTGAACTCCCTCACGGCACTTTACCTGTTTATATGCAAAGAGAGCTTTATGTCCTTTTATCACAACAAGAGAAACGTACTGTATAGGTCAAGCACTACGGCGTCCCATCTATTTTTGGCATGTTGCAGGTTGCGCGCATGTCCTCGCAGCGAGGCATCCTTAAACACTGCCCTTTTCAAAATGGCTAGGCGAGTAAAGCATACAAAGCTGCCGTGATTATCTTCATACTTTACCCTGGTGCTGAATGTGATACAACGTGCCAGAGAGAAAGGCCCGATCAGCCCAGAACATTTTGTTGAAAACCGGCTTTGCAGCAATCATGGCATGAAGCTCTGGCAAAATGTGGCCGGAGACTTGCTAGTCAGAAATTATGTCTCTGTCTCCCGGGGTAAACAAGCCAGCACACATTCATTAAAGAGCTCTCAACTGGACCTCAAATGTGTATTGACCAGCTGGGGACAAATAGGAACCATTTCCCTCGAAGAATTGAAGCAATTTGTTACAGTTTAGGATTGATTCTTTGTCATGGCAACCACCGGAGTATGGTCATGAAATAAGAAATTGCATTATCTCAACTGGAATTGATTTAGGAAAAAAAGAAAATGTTTTTTGACAGAGTGAATGACCTCATCACAATGTGACCCAGAATACATAAAGGTATGTGTAAAAAAAAAACGAGTAAACATTGACATTATCACTCAGTGCATGTTTCATCAGCAATCCTGGACCTGCCATTCTTCCTCAGTTATTTTCACTCACAATCACAAATTGTATTCATCCCACTATTCACAACTATTTTGACTACTTCTAAAAATTGCATATATTTAATAGCCTTAATAACACACAATATCACACACTTTCCTTGAGCATATCTACTGTATTCATCAGTTTGGGCCTCACACACAGAACTGGATCAACTCACCCTGTAATGGGTTGTTTTGAACCCAGCATTAGTGTTGCGTTTTAAATTACTGTTGGCTAATTTAAACAAATGAAAATATGATTATTTTGACCCAGTGTTGCCTCCTCACACCAAATCATCATTATTTATCCTTCATCCAATCAAAATTGAAGAGAAAGCTTGCACTCTGAGTCCAATATCTTTATTCTATTTGTTGTGAAAATTCGCAGTACAAAACAAAATGTAATTAATAATAATTTTCTTCCATAGTTGCATGTTCATGATTTTAGAAAAATAACAAGGTATTGTTGCCTGATGTAGATATCTTGCGATTCACTAGATTATTTTTTATGATGTGCCTAGTACATGGACCCACTTCCTGGTGAAAATAAGCACATTTCAATGTGACACCGACCTCGGTGTCAGATTTAAACAGTTCTATCATATCACAATATTTACACATGAATACATTAATAGAACTTGCAGCTGTATATGCATAAATATGCACGTAGGGTTTGATGTTTTCATGGAAGATATGACAAAAAACAGATCTTCTCAGCCCAATTGCCATCTTACTGGAACAGACCAAGTACAAGGAGCCTAAATCCATGTTAAATTGTAGTAATACGGGTGAGTGCTGTTTTTAGAGGGGAGCCGTGGGATGTAGTGGGTTGTTCCCAGGCATTTCAAAAGACAAAACCTGTGCAACCCATCAGCAGAGGATACTGGAGAAGAGGTGTTACTGTATTTATAATAAGATGCCAATAAAACTAATCCCTACAAAGCACCGCTCTAAATATAAACAACCTTCCCTCTGACTATCTCTTTTATTTTTGCATATACATTTACGTTCTATGTTTATTACTGGAATTGAGCTTTGCTAAATGTTCTAACACAATCATTTTAAGAATGTACTTTTCTTTTTAAATTGGGGTGTTTAGGTGTTAGAATAAAAATAAATCCAAATAAAATATCCATCCATGATTTTGTATTTAGCTTTACTGGCAATACACACATGCATAGTATAGATATTGATCAAATACAAATGGCGTTACAGGGTTAAGAATCCTAAAAGATAGCATTATAGTTATACATTACTCTATGTATGAAATGTTGTGATGTCACTTTGTGATTGTTTGAAGCGAAATACCAAAACATTCCCTCAATAGAGTTGTGCTTTCTTCTTTCTTCTGATTCATCAGGTTATGCTCGACAGCTTTCTGTTGCTGGCGTAGTTCACAAATGAAACCAAAGGATCTGTTTTAGGGCCCCTGAGGACCCAGAATGGAGGCGAGCTCAGCTGGAGCTCTATATGCACCGGTCTCCTCCTTCAACACCCTGGACAGAGTTATCCAACAAAGCAACACTGACACAGAATCAGTATTACATTTAACTCTGTTTTGAGAAGCCATTACCTTGGCACAGACTAGACAGCTTTATTTAATCTACAAGCTGCCAGCTCGGTCCCCTTCCCAGACTGGCACAGCAGGTGCTTGTTCATTCAATCTGTAGGGGCTGGCATGAGTCGGGGAATTTGATTATATCTGGACGCCTGAAAAACCTTGCAAGAAGCAAAGTTCAAACTGATGCCTTTCCGCACAAGTACTGTGTAATCATTTTTTGGTTCTCTGATGCTCTGCATAAATTATACTGGATGTGTAGGAATTTGTGGTAAAAGGTGTTTCAGCCTGGGAATATTTGAGGTTAATATTTGTTTCAGGCAAGAGGGAAAGAAAGCGTCAGAATTATTTAATTTTTTTTCTTTATTCCCTCTGCGCCTCCGCTCTTTATCAAAGTCGTGCAGATGCCAGAAATATGTAGGTTATTCCAGTGTTGACAGGCTCCACAGCCATCGAATATCACAGATCTTATCTTTGCAATCCACCCGTCACATCTGACCGTTCACCTTGTGGATACAAGTGTCATTTTTATTTTCAGATTTAAGCTTGTGTAAAAGGTAAGGTATGTCAGAAAGTGCATGTATGGCAGGGTCAGAGGTCAGAGGTCAGTGAGCTGTGTGTATAGTCCGGGATTGGAGGATAAGGGAGCACATCCAGACTGGAGGGTTTAAATCCCAACAAAAAAAAAAAAAAAGGTGCCACAAATGCCGCGTTGGGAGTCAGAGCGAGCTGCACTACAGATTAAACCGGATTGTGGTCATGCTGACGTGAACACATATAAATATTAAATCCCCACAGGCTTACATACTGTATCCTCAGAGGGTTATCCACTTATTTTAAGTGATAAGGCTCAAAGGAAAATATTTTAATGGTTCCTAATCCTCCTGAAAAATCTAGTATCTGTTTTCTGAACTCATTCATATTCAAAGTGCAACAAGGTTAAAGGTTTTACTATTAACAACAAGGTGAGGCATCAAGGTCACTGAATAGTTGGCATTTAAAGTGGGAGATTAAGCAATAAGCAGATAATTTGTTCATTAGTTAGCAAGTTAGTGTTTAGACACACACAAACAAATACGATGAATATTTTTAGACACTTCTGGTTGCCAGATATTCTGATTCATGTGTCCTCACAGCATTGCCACTGGTCCCATTTCTTTGATAGACAGAATATAAATTGAAAATTTATATTGTCTTCTCTTTTAGATTCTGATTTGTGAAAAGAGACATTTCTTGTGAATCTTGGGAAAACAAAAAAAGGAGAGTGTGCTGGTGTCGTTTGCCGTAGGTTTTCTTTTGATTTTCTCCCCCTAAATAAACATCTTTCGTCCCCACTGCTCAGCATTTATTCAAGGATTTTAGCAGGTGTGAGGCAGCAAAGTCGATGGCCAATGAGTTGCCCTTCTTATACCATTACAGGTCACGTCTCTCCTCATCCTGTTCACGCTGACAAATTGCACTGGCCTGACACAGTAAATAGACATAATAAGGGCTGTTTGTTTTTCAGCGACCTCCTCGAGACAAAGTCACGGCTGTTAAATGTTTGTTGCAGCTATAAGGTGCTTCTCTGCAGACGACGCCTGAGGTCTGCTTAGTTTGGGCTGTAATTACTGTTCTATATTTCATGCTTGTTGGTTCTGCATACAATAAAAGCCGATCACTGAGCCACTGCACATTTCCCGGAGCGGTAATTGAATAATGAAAAGGAGAAGCAGAGTGCCGGCTGTGATTGTAGCGTACTGCAGATGGCAGTATCTGAACAGGCATACGCAGGTGAGCCGTGTTCAGCCTGGTTTTCTTTTTTTTTTGGGGGGGGGGGGATCTGGAATGTTAACTCCTCCACAGGTGACAGATGAGAACGTAGAGCTTCCCCAACAGAGTACTACTACTTTTAATCTAGTTCAGATTTATGATGTCAACAGAGGGAATATTCTCTCTTGCTTCTTGTCTGCGATGAAATGGAATGTGCGCGCAGACATTAAATAAAGAGGAGGGTGTTTCGGTGGGTGATAGCAAAAAAAGAGGGTTTGCCTCATTTTCACCAAAGTGAATGCCCCGTGTGATTCATCCCACAACCTTCTGGAAGTCTGACGGAAGGAAGGCACGAGGTGAACTGATAACCAAGCACTACATCAGACAGGAACGAATTGAAAGACAAAGTGTAAATTGCAGCAACTCCAGGGGAGATGAAAGGCAGAGCCGAAGAAAGTTCAAATTGGAACTTAAAACAGGGCAGGAAAAAAAAGGAAAGATGATGAACAGCCAATACAGATTGACTCTATCTAGTACCTCATTCAACATGTACACCCTGTGGCTGGATTCCTCATTTCCATAAAAGTCTAGGCCTTCATCTGACAAGAAAAAAAAAAAAAAAAAAAACAATTCCTGCTGCTTCGAGAGATCACACAAAGCATGACGAATATTACATCATGCTGTTATCTTGCAGACACTCCTATGTGGTTACACATGACATATCCATTTACGCATTAATGTGCTGTGTAAGGACAATTCCATAAAACATCCGCATGCAGTAAATCAGAGTGCTGCTGCAGTGCCAGGCAAAGCCAATTAAGTGCATATTTCTCAGGAAGTAATGAGGAGCCAATCAGCCGAGTCAACGCTGGCCACAAATGAGGGGTCAGCCTAAAGTAAAAGACACGTTCTTAAAAGCGTCAGCGAAGACAGAGCATGAATGATTCATACGAGGGGCCCAGACCAAGATTTACGGTCCTGTCTTGACTCAAAGTTTGTCCATCCTGTCAAATGCAGCGCGGCTAAATCTGTCACAGTGAAACATAGACGCGTCCTACCGCCAAGACCAATTGTTTGTTGCGTCTCGAAGATCCGAGCATGACCTTAATGATCCGTGCAACATTGAGTGTTGTATTACCAAGGTACGTGAGCCAGCCACTGAAAGGCATGCTGCATGTTATATTTTGATTGTGTGGGCAGGAGCTGATACCCCCTCTGCCCTCCCCAGTGGAACCTGACGCCAGCAGCGGGACACTCAGGGGAGGCTTCAGCAGGACGAGGCATTCAGCCAACTAGCCACACACACACACACACACACACACACACACCTCTGCAATTTGTCCTCCTCCTCCTCTGGACACACCTCATGAAAACAAATGAACTCTCACCTTTGTTGCTTCAGCCAGGAAGCGTGCAACATTGTTAGAGGCAACAATTCATTGTAGGATGCCGGGGTTGTAATGGGTTCCTGAGCACCGCTCCCTTAGGGGGCTGATCCAGACCGCTGTACACCCGTGATTGGATTCCACTAAAATTGGCCAAAGTGAAAAAAGGAAAAAAAAACCCGTGAATGATATTTAGTGACCTCTGATGTCCGGTGATGTTGGGCCTTCAGGGTTTGTGGACTACATAGAAGACAATAACAGAAAGCAAGTGGTGGAAATTCACTTGAGGGTCGGAGGCCAGATGCTGCATAAGCACTTCTGCTGCGCAAAGATCATAAAGCACTGGGTGGCCTATTGATCTTAGGGCCTTTATCAGTGTTTCCATGTGGCCCGTGGCCAAAACACTGTGGGATGGACATGTCCGTCATCTTTATGTGTGCATTTACTGTGCCCAAGAGAAACAATGAGTGTTGGAGCCTCATCTATCTATTTCTGTCCGTGAGTAAAACTATGTCACTTTTGCTTGTGTTGTCCTCATTTACAACAGTGATTTAGAAGAGCTTTGTCTGCGTGTTCACTGCCAGCACAATATAGTGGAATCAATATACTCTGGTTGAATTGCTCTAAATCAATTTCCTGCATAGCGTACATGAGAACAAAGCATTGTGATTCTACAAAGGCTCCTAAAGAATAGTTCCAGTTGAATACAACCTTGCAGTCTTATTACTGTAACTGTGGTCGTCGTTTCAGTTACTAAGGATTATATTTTAAGTGATCGCTGGTAAAAATGTAAAAGATATGATCCAAGTTGTAATAAAGCAGGCATCTGGGCTACATTCTGCTTCTAAATTGATCTGTTGTATGTTCAAAAGGTGCAATATGTAATGCTAAGGCACCTGCTCCGAAAACATAGAGAGCAGCATTTACTCTCTACTACTACTGGCTCTTTACAATCTAAACCTCATCAGTTATTAAAAAAAAGCTAATGAACCAGGAATACGCAAAAGTTAAACTGCTCAAACACTTCTATCTTCGGTGTCTGTCTAAAGTTTACGTCAGACATTCCTGTTTTCGTGCCACGTGTTTTGATGGTTTGTGTAAAGGGTTAAGTCAAAAGCGGCAGAAACGAAGGGCCGTCACTATCCGCAGCCAGGAGACCAGACGGCCAGTCGGCGGAGGCATCAGCTCACATTCCGCCAGCACAAACCTCGGCAGCGGGAGTCACAGGTCACTGCCGCTACAGTGACTCAATATCGCCTCTCCAGGAACAAGCGGTATTACAAGTAGCTGGTTAGCATGCTCATTTCAGTCGATATCTCTGCAACATAAAACATAAAACGTCTTTGACATAACGTCAACACCGTAACCTCTTCACATTGTGTTGCTGTAATTTCAATTTTTTTTCATGTTTTAAACTAAACTTCTGGCCAGATCTTACAGATTGCACCTTTTTAAGCGAAGTCGGATGCAAAAAATGTGACTTTTGTCGTAGAATCAAGAATTTTGCAGCTCTTGAAAGGCCAACGCCTTTGTGTGTCTGTATATCCATGCAGGGGGGACAGGTTTCTATCAGCAAGTCAGTTCACTGAGAGGCTTGTCTCAGTGATGTCTGAATCTGAATGAGTTCAATAACCCACTTCATACTCGGGTTAATTATGTCTGCGTCTGTAAATAAATGCAGGTAGTAGCCTCTGTAACCTGCAGCTGCTACAACTACTCACCGTGATTGACTTCCTCTGCAGGCTTTGGGGATTAGGTTGACCTGGTAGACGGCTAGATCAGCTGTTTCTCTGAACTTCAGTGGTGTAATTACGGGGGGAACATTGGAGCTCAATTTCTTGAATACCTCAATGCTGTCATAATTTTATGCAGCGATTAAACGCCGTGACTTCTTTTCTCTAGTGCAGCCTTACAATCTAATCCTTTTTTGTGCCACCAAATTACAATGTCATCTCTATTTTCTACCCACCAACCAAAACCATCATCTTATAATTTGTATTCATTACACCAATCAATCATTGTGTCAATAAAATACCATAAACATGCCACTACAGTGGTTACGTTTAGGTTAAAGGGGAACACCACCTGAATTAAGATTTCAAATAGGTCATCTCCATCACCTAAAGTCAATGAATCTTTGAGAACACGAGCAGCTCTCTCTCAACGCCAGAAGACAGAGAAGTTGTCAAGTATAAAGTCTGGAGCTGCTCCATAGACAACAAAAGGACGATTGATGTTGTGGAACCACAGCATGCTTGTCTTCTGTTTTATACCCAAAGGAGCTTCATTCAGTTTTAGTGTTCATAGTTGTGAAAGAGAAAATGTACCATATACCCATTCCCCTGGGTGTCATCAATAACATCTTTCTCAGTTCATTGTCTATGGAGCGGTTCTGCACTTTATACTTGATGACGTCACAAAATTGAGTTTAGAGTTTTAGCGCTCTCGTTTTTGGATTTGGGAGAGTTTTATACATGTTTACAATTTTGTTTTGCCATTCTTAGACAATAGAAAGAACATTACATTTTGAAATGAGCACATGTCCCCTCTACCTACTCTGTATGAACCCACTCAGAGCTGCATATGAACAATTTATAGCAAGCTCACTCTTAAACAAAGACTGTTCCACTTAGAAATGTTCCATTAGTTCTCAAGTGGACAAAGTAGATAGAGACAGACACGGTGTAATCTTAACACGCTTCATTGTAAATCAGCATCACTTTGTGTTGCACAGTGAACACGGTGAGGGTGAATTTCTGAGTAAAAGTACACCACAGCAAAATAATTTTGTGGTTTCTTTGGATTCATTACACAGATCTTTCGGATAGTTGTCTCCTTGACCCTTTCGGTATTCTATATGAGTAATGGATATGCTCTCAATCCCATTAAGACGGTAGATAAGGTACTTAAAGGCCACTGAGTGTCGACTGCTATCAGATTTTAATCCTCTTCTCCACTTATTATAAAAAGGTAGCTACACGACTGGCTTACTAACAAGAGAGAAAAGATTAAAAGAGTCTAAAAAGATAGAAATAATGCAGCACTTTGAATCCCTAATGCATTTCTTTTTTCATTACAAAACAATTTGGTTTGAACCATTTGAGAAATGTATTTCAATTAAATGTAGTTTGTTTTATAGTATCCATGTGTTTTTTTACATAATGTAATATTTTAGGATTTTAGATTAAGATTTTTTTTATAATGAGGAATAGTTGATTCACTCAGATTATGTTTTGTTTTACTGATGCTATTTTTTAAAGAAAAGTAAAAAACACTTGTTTTGTCTCATCTTATTATAGAGTTCAAAAGGGAAGTTGGAAATTACCTTTTTTTATGAATCCTCAAAAAGTGCCTGGATGTGATTGTTTCTTTCCCTCAAACAGACCCAGTTAACAATGAGAGTGTGCTCCACCAACATCCTTAATGACGTTGCTACTTAATTCAATTCATCAAATTTACATGAGCAGGTCAATTCTTAATTTCTCTTTTGTGCATAAAACTACAGTTATTGTTTGCTCTCGCCTTAGATTCCATTGTACAGTTATGTATTTGCCAAAGGAGATGTCAACACAATAATAATTTGAGTTTCCTTGACACCAACATTTTGAGGAAAAAAACAAGAAAAAACAACGGCAGGCTCCCCCGAGTGTCGAGTCAGTGGAATAGATATCTTGCAGTGTTCGGATGAATCAAGTCTTTAACCCTGCGGTTTAATCAGCGTATTGACTGAAAAGATGTTATTTTTAAGTTTCTGAGATTTACAAGTAAACATCACTCTGCAGTGGAAGCGCATTTCGAACAGTTCTGACACAAAAACAATGGAATGAGAGAAAAACCTGGTTCTGCACCCACGGTAAACACATTGAAATTTTTAGCTTCGCTCCACCTCGTTGCCTCGCCTCGGAGTCGGAATGAATGCGGAGGAGTGGAAGGTCAGTGGTAGTGAGTGTGCAGGTGTGCATGTGTCAGAAGTTAATAGAGGCAACGGTGGCTCTGTAACAGATTACAGCAGCTCTGTCAAAGGAAGACGGGAGGCGAGGCCTGCAGCCCATTCATCACCAGCCCTGTCGTCTCCTCAGCCTCAGTCTCCTTAAGCCATGTGATAAAGGTGCATGTCAGCTCCTCTCTGCTGCACCCAGTCTCTGCAGAATCCAGGCGCAAAGGATCTTCACAGCTTGACACTGCAGCCATAGCAATATCGCTGTCTGCCTGCTAATGTACACGTGGAACGGGACTGCTTCAAATACATGGAATTTCTTTCTCGATACCTTGAAGTTCCTGCAAATCTGCAGACTTATTTATACAATGCCTACTGTGTAACTCAGCAATCTTTATTTTACTATAGGAGACGATTTATGCTTGAGTTTAAAGTATAGAAAATCCCCAATCAGCTTGACTGCTCAGGGGACTGGTATTAATCTTGACTGAAATAGACAGACACTGTTTTACTTTGTGGTGTTCTTATGGCATTAAAACCAGAAGGAGAACTTCATTTCAGGATAACAACCACTAGAAAGTCATTTCTGTTGACCTAGATTACAACATCAGGGGATATTTTTCCCCCATTAGTGACACAGGCTTATGTTTGCTCTCGATTGGATGTGTAGGTGGCAGTTGGTTGAGTCATTTTAATGAAGGATAAGCCATTCAAGCACACCGTGTTTCAGTATAAAGGCCTTTGCTCACCGAAGGCGTTTTTTAAACTTGTGATTAATTCTCACATCAATATATTTTTTTAACTGTTCGTCACTAGTGCCATCACACTGTGAATATTACGCGGCGAAAAAGTGGCGTTTTTCTGAGCGAGGGTCATTTTTCTGAGCTTCAAGGCATCAACGAATCACGATGTGAGAAACGGACAAAATCAAAACCTACACAATACCAAAGATGCTCGATAACAAAGCTGACGCGTTACAAGCTCTGCCAGCGGTTTGAAGTGGTGTACTTCCTGTCTCCTAAGTGGGCGGGGTCTTTGCCTGTTCATTACACCATGTGCAGCACTCACGTTATCACCTTGCTTATGTTTTTAGAAAAGATAGATAAAAGATGAAAACACAAAAGTGTGTTATGTTTCCTATTGGTGTCTGGTACATGCGTGACTGAGAGAACCACTTACAGACGGTTGGTTACTGAACAAACATTAGGTCAGTCGGAGAGTTCAGGGTTTTCACTGCTCTGCAGTACCTTTTATAAAAGCCCTGTACAATAACTGTGCTTACAACTGTTTTCTCATTTGTAAAGGGCTTGACATTAATCAGAGTTCAGGGTGTTTTGAATGTTTAGCAGCGAGTGATAATAATGGGAAAACATGAAAACCTTCTTAATTTCTTTGATAGTCATTTCTCTGTGTCCAATATGAAAGATCTGATTCAATTTGGAATGTTATGTTTCATTTCAGGTATTTGTTTGTATGGTAGCTCTGAAAAACATTTATTTTAACCTTAACCTGTTTTAACTTAGGGTTAGTTGAATAATGAACTAAATCTTATATCCAAATGGCTTTAGCTAAATAAACTGGAAATCACATGAATGTGCTCTCATCTAAAATGGCAAAAAAGATAGGAATTAGTGGCTAGATACATACAATTTCAGCCCTAAATTATAATTCTACTATTCCACTTACTCTTGTATACTACTGTATTATGTCTTGAGTAAGTACGCACAATAGAAAGATACAAAAATATTCTTCTACTACAGAAGATTTTTTTTAAATATTTAATTTAATTTAAAAGATATATATATATGTACATACATTCTTCTTTGAGCAAACAGACACACATTTGTATTAAACAGATATTTGTGACCGACTATGACAAAAAGATCTTTGTAGCTGCATTAAACCCATGAAAAGGTTATGATATATTGGAATATTTAACATACACATCTGAATAATATGCAGCCACAAGAATATTTACAGCCAATAATTAGCACATATCTCCTTCCTACTTACCAGACCTTAAAGACGCACATACAAGACATACTGCTATTACACACTTTTCCAGTCAGTTGACATTCCCTTTAGCTTTGATTAAGTGCATGGAAAACAATCAATATCGTTACGCTTTGCTGTTTAAAAAATTAAGATCACCCAATCTGACACATAATTTCCTCTGTTGTTTATAGATCCACGCCTGAAATCATTGCTTGATGACCAATATGCTGCAGACCTTGTTGGGACTGTTTTATAAATGCACCTATTTGTTTCAGTGCTTTATCACTGCCTCAGCGTAATGTCTTTCCATTAAGTTTGAGAAACATGGACATCAAGCTCGCAAGAACAGACATGTGTCATAAATAAATAGCAGAGAGTTGATTAACATAAAATAATGAAGCTGTCTATTCAGCAAGCTAAGGAGACTGATTCCCCCATACAGGGACAGGAATGGAAGTAGGACATAATATTTCAAAGGAACAACAGTATCAGGCTGTGATGCTCACACCTCATAATGAGGCTTTATGTTTCATTCAACAGTCCATTTCATCTTCGCCCCTCAACCACGTCTCGGGTCCTTCAGGTGCGATGGATGAAATGTTCCCCCAGAGGGAATACATGTGGTGCAGAAACCAGGTTAGGCCTGCGTTCATTTTGGATTCAGTTCCTTTCTCTGCCTCCAATCCAAGAAGCGGACCTCAGCCTCATCCAGCTATACTTGAAGTCTGCTCTGAAATTATATTCCCTCCTCCACCTAACAACACATGGTCTTAAAAATGCAGCACATAGGTATTGAGCAATAGAAGCATTATATAGGCGAGGTGTACTGTCATCCACAGAGTTATTTGATTCAGAAAATTATTACATTTGTGACTGAGGGGGATTAAACTAGGGGAATTTATATATATGATGATGGGGATCAAACAGATCACATGAATTATTAATCATGAACATTTGGTCCCTGATACCCTGATGAGAAAGTGGCTACTGCTAACACAATCCACATCTCAGTTATTTTATGGAAAGTTATTAAAAGTTAACATTTAATATCATACTGTTTGTGTAAGGAGGAAAACATGAAGATAATGAATGTCTAAGACGTGGTGTCGGAGAATATGGTTTTCAATCAGAAAACAGATTTACTAAAAATAAAAAAAAGTATTTGCTCACAGAAAACAGTTTCATCCATAAAGTAGGTTCATACGAGGACTTCTCCAGTCTTGACATATAGCACTGGCAGCAGATGGAACACTCAAACCAAACCAAATGAAAATATGAATCTATTGTACAACGTGCTATTATGGAACACAAAGAGTCTGCAGTCATGGGGTCTGTACAGAGGCACAGCAGTGATTTGAGCTAAATGCTAATGTCAGCATGCTAACATGCTGATACTTAGCAGGTTTAATGTCGCGTCCCAACGAGTTAGTGCAGCTTGGTGAGTGCTCCTCGACTTCTGACGCCCACGCAACCATCACGGGAAGTGGATGGAACAAACAAACAGCGGTGTCCTGGATAAAAGTCCTGTGTTTATGTCCTGTGACTCTGGACTCACGTTTGGCGCTTGCTAGTCACACGTGTTGTTAGTCAGTCAAGTAAAGGAGAACTGTGCTCTTCCTAAATCTACTTTATTGTTTTTTGTTTGGCCTAAACTGAGCATGTAATATTGACACAGCGTCACTGACAGCAACAGTGACGCTAGAGGGGTATGCAATCCAGATTGAGGACTCTTCTGTTGCCTTTAATTGAACTAGATTCAAGGATCTTAATCAATTTCTGCATCTCACTACTGTATTTTATTTCTTAAACTGCACTGCAACTTTTATTCTATTTTCTTTAGCTTTTTAATGTTTTACTGACTGTTTTTTATATTTAAATGAATGTTCTTAATTGTTTTTAAATCTTTTCTTTTGCATTATGTTTTAATGCTTAATGGTTTTGTGAAGCACTTTGAATTGCCTTGTTGTTGAAATGTGCTATACAAATAAACTTGCCTTGCCTGCCTATGTAGAGCATCAAAGTTTAAAGCTTAGTGCCACTGACCAAGCTGCGGTATTTGACGTGTTGGTGTGAGAATGTGCTGAATGTTTACCATGTTCACCTTCTTAGTTTTGTGTGCTAGCATGCTAAAATTTGCTAAATCAGCAGTATAATGATGGGGCTTGATGGAAAGTTAAGCATCCCCAAAGTTACTATTCATTCTGATGAGGACATGAATGTCAGAACCAAATTTCATGGCAATCCATGCAATAGTTTTTTTTCACTTTGAATAAAAAATGTCAACCTCATAGTGCTCATCACCAGAGTCATAATGCCATGATTGCGTGGGCCTGGACCCAAGAGCAAAATACAATGGAGCAGGAGTAGTTCACAGTTTTTTATTAGTACAGATCTGGAGGCTGAAATGGTGAGGGTCAGAGTGTGGCGGCGTACGCGGGCTGGACAGGCCGTGGGAGCAGAGTGGCAGGCGGGCGAGGTGTTGAGCAGGTCAGGGAGAATCCGGAGGCGGAGTGGTGGCTGATTGGGTCGACAAGGCAGACCCCCTGGGGATCCCGAGAGACGCAGTGAGCCTGAGGGAAGCACAGGTTAGACAGAGTCGCAAACAAACAATTGCCAGAATCAAGTTAGGCCGTAGCCGTAGTTAAATGTGTGTGAACCAACAATCTGGCGAGGAGTGGATGAAGAGCCGGGGTACATATACTGTGGGGCTTGATGAGCGGATGGGTTGCATGTGTACCAATTAATTGGCAGCAGGAAGGAAAGGAGAGCCACGCCCAGGCAAACACACACACACACAAACAGGACAAACGGGGGACCAACGGGAAACACAATAAAGGGAAAACAGGCAGGATACTAGGAGGGGGGAGAGGCACAGCAGAGACATGACACATAATGATACATCCTCCTAGAACCATGACCGTCTGTTCCAAATTTTGTGCCAATCTTTCTCAATTTGTATGCATGCAGTTGCCATTGCAAGTAAAGTAGCGGGCAAACTTGTATAATATTCAATATAAACCAACTTATGGCAAGTTGAGCTATATTTCTCAAGTATTAGTAGGTGTCAAAATAAGCCTGTAATGCTACAAATAAGCCTCTGACGTTACAGGTTTTCAGAAGATCTGTCTTGGAAACTGGTGCTGGTTTTATATATATAAATAAATTAAAAATATTATCTAGGCACTTTATCTATAAACAACCCAAAGCATGTGAGTAAACATTCACTGCATCATGAAGTGCAGCAGAACATCTCTGAAAACCATGAAATCAAATTATCATCACTGTGCATTAACTGTACTACATATGGTCTGTTTTTCCTCCATATTCATTAATATAATAGCCTTGAGAGAAATATTCAATCATATTGGCCCAGCTTGCTTATGTTGATAAAAGCCGGTGCCGCATTACAGTGTGATGTAAACTCGTTGCAACAAAATTTTGTTTTTCTATATCAACGCCGTGGGCACTTGGGCCTAAATTTTGCCAAGGAAACATCACTGCAATTCAAAGCTTTGCACTCCGGAGTATAGAGCTGTTTTCCGTCAGCAAGAGAGTTTGGTTTTTCCCTCTAGTGAGGATGTGGAAGTGCCCACAGCGCTCGTCTGTGATGGGGAGAGCTGATGAAGAAGTACAATGCCATGGCCAGCGGTCAGCAGTGTTTATGAGGAGTGTCATCTCGGCTGACAGCGTTCCCCGCTCTATGATTTATACACTTCCAATCGCAACAGGCACCTGCCGAGAAGTAACAACTGGCCTGCGGAGGAGCGTAGAGTTGTTTCATGTGAGAGGTGTCCTTGATGCCAGCGGACGTAATGACACAGTTTGATGTCTGAAATTCAACCGCTGGAATACCGAGCAAACATTTGTCGAGTGCGCGTCTATCATATTTTTATTACAGTTAGAGCGCCATCACTCTCGTGAAAACATTTACCTTTACGTGACAGCAAACTGAATATTTGTAATAGTTCAGATGGACCTTGATACAGCTCTGATGGCGTGTAGAATATATGGTTATAATCTTGCGCGTTGAACTAAAAGGAAATCAGTCAAACTAAAAAAAAAAAAAAAACCCGTCCTTTAAATGATCCTCTCTAAACTGTTATGCTGCCGATTAAGAGCTTGATTTATCTCACCGTTTCACTCATATGACTTTCTCTTGCACTTTAATGCTCCATTAAGGATTGAATAACACACCTACTGGCTGTGTAACGCTGTGTCTATAAGACAGACCAGTATCATTTTCCCACTTGAAAGCCATCTTTAATTGGAATCTTCGTTTGTCATTTTGGGTACAATTGCCCGTGGCACCCCATAAAACAGGCACTGACACAAGCAGAGCTTTGTAATGATTATATAATTAGGTAATAAATTGGTGATGTATTCTGTTCTTGATTCTTTGGACAATTACATTCCCACATTTCTATCACATTTTTCTATAAAATGGCACATTTTTGTTCTTGCAGAGCACAGATAAGACTAATTGGACAGTTGAGAATCTTAGGAATTGATGGTATGGCTTGAGTTGCTTTTCATTCAAAACGTGGTGTGAATTGATAAAAGGTGCCACTGCAACTTGTGCAGGTTCCCTGTGACCTTCACTGAGCTTCAGACTAATGTTTTTATTTGGTTTCTTTCAGTAACTTTTAATTTGTGGGCCATTCAGAAGCACTTCAGTATACTTCAGTCACACATGCAAGGTGACAACGTGGAGCTTTGGTTAGAATATTTCATTTTCTTTGACAATATTATAAACCAAGTGATCAAATTGAATTACATCCTGTTACTACTTCAAGGTGGTGGCTGTTTTTTGTTTTTTTTGTAGAAATAAAACGGCATTGTTTGTTTGAATTTTACTGAAATAAATTATTTGCCACTCTGTTTGTTGTTAATTGATATTATATATAACAAGTTTTCATTATTGGGACCAATATCGAATCTGACGATGACGATGCATTTATCAATTACAGATACATAAGAGTATGTGTAACTAATTTGTTTATAAATAAAGTGACAGTGTGTAGGATTATGTGGCATCTAGCAGTGTGGTTGCAGATTGCAACCAACTGAATACCCCTCCACTCACTCCTCCATTTCCAAGACTTCGGTAACGTGAGCTTCCAAATTCATATACAGTGAACGCTGTTCGCCTCGCTCAGAGGCCATCAATACCATAGTAACACGACTTTGGGAGCAATGGAAGTCAGACGACAGCTGTCGGTACCATGGTCAGTTCTGAGCTACGGTAGAAACATGGCGGTGCAACATGATGGACTCTGTAAAGAGGAGTGTTTATATATATATATATATATATATAGATAAATAGATAGATAGATAGATAAAGAGATGTATAGATATATCTCTATAGATCTATCTAGATATCTATAGATATATATAGACATTTGTCATGCAACAGAATACTAATAATAATGACCAATAGAACCTCAACTGCTCTATCTTTAGAGTGTTGTTCCAACCATGTCACATTTTGGAGATAAGAACTTGGTGTATCCCGAAAGAAATGGAAAAACCAAACCAGAGTCGTTATCTCGACATAGTGGATAAACTTAACCTCTGTCTGGCTGTTATCAAACTCCAATGAGCAGGACCATATTTCGTGTCCATGGGAACATTAACCCTCTGCTCATCTCTGAATGGAGAGGTACTGTAAGTCATAATGCCCACATCTGGACAAATGTTCCCTTTGCACACAGCATGTGCTGCCTTTGATAAATCCTTTATATTATCACATGCTTGTTCACAGGAATAAACATGGCAGTCTCTCTCTCAGTATAGAAACATGACTTATATGGAACAAACTGCTGGGCAAACATGCCGCCAAAAAAGCAATGCACATTTTCACTCATCAAAATTGAACATTCTGATTTGAGGCGTTCAATAAATGTCTGTTTTAAAGTCACTACACTCTGTGAAAGAAAGGACATTTCAAATTGCAACGTAATGAAGACATACGGCTTAAAACTCACATGGTTAAAAGCTTAAAGGAGGTACGTCAGGGGAAAAAGAGAACATGTCAGACACAGTGAAAAGCTAATTAATTAGAACAGGGTTTAAGAACAGTTTAACCATTGGCTGGGCTGATACTTTGGGGACGGCTTTTCTACTACACAGTATCAAGGTTGCCACAGTTAAAGCTTCCTCACCCATCAGTCTTAACCAGTATGTTGAAATAAATCAGAGCACAGAGATTTGCACTTTCAACCCCAATTAAGACGTTTGAGGTGGGTCAGATAGAAGGGGAGTCCTCCCAGAGCAAGGATGTCTTGTGTATTTCATGCCCAGCAACACTGTCACATGGTGGAATGGCTGTGAGGAGGAGGAGGGGGTGTTGAGGAAGAAGAGATTCTGGTTGGGTATTGGAGGCACCCGAGGGAAGACTTGAATCTGAATTCTTTCTGATGCCTGCAATAAACACTGACCCTCTTGTTTTTCTGACATCTGACGCAATGTGTGAAACTAAATCCCAGCCCAGCAGAGCAGAGCAATTGTGGGAACCGGCTCTGCGTGTCAGTTATTGGTAAATCAGGTGGAGAATCAGAGACAGCTGCCTCCAATATTCTTTCTGTGCATGAACATGCGCAGGGCTCCTCACAGCTGATCTGGGCCTCTGTCTTTCAGAAACCTTCAGACAGATTCAGAAGGGAGAGGTTTAAATCTGTGACAGTTGCACCAGAATTTTCCCATTGAAGTATGTAAACAGGTGTTAAACTGTGTAACAGTATATTATTACTATAATGTATTTATTACATAAATGTTGGTCAAGATTTGTTGTCAGTCTATCTGATAGTTGGACACAATAGTTGGATGGACTGCCAGATGTCAACCTTATGGCTGTGTCAGAAAGAAAGTAGCTCACCAAAGTCATGATGATCTAGTGTCTGGGAACCATGAATGTCTCCACCAAATGTTGTGCTAATTCATCAAGTAGCTGTAAATATATTTCACTGAATAAGTAAAACATTTGACCTTCTGTTGGCGGTAATGGGAAAGTCAGAGAATAACCATACACCTGATGATTCATTCTCAGGGATCCATGAATATTTGTAGCAAATTTAACTGAAATACATGGCGGACCGACTGTCGAAGACTGGACGAGAGGGTAAACGATATGGAGTGAGCAGAATACACAGTGTAAAAGTAATAATAAATAAAAAATTGGTTTTGGGGTAGAAACAACAGTATGCCTAGGTTTGACCCCTTATTTAATTATTTTATAATGATTGTGACCACTGTAATTTAAATCAAGCTGAATGAATGTTTTATAAGTTCAATTTATGCTTTAGCTTCTAAACTATTGCTTGCCTTCTCTGCCTGTGACTGGCAGCATCGATACCAACCATTATGAACAGACAAACTGATCTCACTGCATAAAGAAAATTGACTTAACAGCATCTTTCAAAAAATCTTATTTGCACATTAATAATTGGAAGGGTTATTGGCCAAGTTGCATGGCCCTACCTACAAATCATCACTATGTGGAGGGGAAAAAAGAGATTTACATATGCATGACCAGCAGAATGCAGATGTATTTCTCTGCCAGCACTATTAGAGGTGTTCTCCATTCACTGCACATGGTTCGTGAACAGTATGGCATTCTAATTTGGTCATTTCAGAGGTATAGTGCACACTTTATGCAGCTCAAGCCCCCAAGTCAGAGTCTACATGTCTCATCTGCTGAAAGAGCTGAAGGCACAAGAATGATTTGTTTGTGAAACACATCATAAAGCCTACTGGAGGTAATGGCCAGGCAAAATCGGTAACGTCTGACACTGACTCATCCCTTAGTGGGCCGTTTTATCTTTCAACTCAAAGAAATGATAGAAACATGTTGTGCCATTCCCATTTGCTGGAATGTAAACCTAAAAATGAAGCAAGGTTCAGTTAAGTAAAGAATCACATCTAAACGACTCTGTGGCCTGTTGCAATTCTGCAGATGGATGGATGATGCAACATGAACTCATGTAACAGTTTCTTAAGATTAAAAATGTTGTTTTGTTATTTGTTGTGCGTTCTCCTATGAATGTCCAGCAACACCAGCGATCAGTTTGCATATATGGTGTTTAGGTTTGGGAAGATAATGTGGTGTGTTAAAATAACTATGGAAGTGACATTACTAAAGTAGGGAGGTTACGTAACAATTAAGTCAACGTTTTGGGTTAAAATAACTTTGGAAGTGATGTGACTACGGATTAAGTCAACATTTATTTCTGGTTTTACACGGGACACTAACAGCGGCCCCCTGGGTTACGGTCCTGTTAAAGTCCACCCTTAGTCAATCTTTATACCACATTATCTGTCCACCACATCTGCCTAATCACCCAGATTCTTAAAATCTGTATTCAAGCAACAGAAATGTATTGTTTAAATAGCTAAATTATATATCAGGTTATATTTTTTTATTTATTTTTCCCAGTGTGAAGCCAACATTTCATATCTACCTACCTAACAACGTGGACAGATTCCACATGGCACTCACCCATGCACCCACACAGGCAAAGAAAAATGAATGCAAACACACACAGCCACACACACAGCCACACAGAGAGGACCTTTTCCAAGCATTGCTGCCATATCAGATTCAATGGTTTTGTATCACATACTTTAGAGCACATCCTTCTAATTACACATATCTTAGTCACAAAATATGCAAATGCTTGATCTTGGAGGATTTCTTCATACTGGAGGAAGACATTTTGATACAAAGCCAATTGTAAAAAAAAACTGTGGCCTCTTGTTCCCTTTTATAAAGTCTCTAGTCATTTTACGGATCATTCAGATATTTTTAAAGAACAGGCTGCGAAATGTTACGTTTTATAAGTACTCATGCTGTGCCAAGTTTCTGATGTGCTCTGCTGCGTATTTGTTTATGTCTTGGAGACAGAATATGTGATTTATAGTTAGACTGGTGGGGGTGGCAGCAAGGGAAGCTGTTATGTTCTTCCTTTGCTGCTTGTCGTGCGCCGCTGCTGTTCTCTCCAGCTCGCTGTACGTTCACCCCGATATGCACCCTCAGGCAGTACGCCTTTCATTATTTCTTTTGAAACTTTCATCTGAAGTCTCTGAGGGATTAGCCCTCTTGATTCCTGACACAGTCAATGAAAAACAAGCCTCATATACAGGGAGGGCTTACAGCCAGGAAAACCGTGCTCAGCCCTCCCCTCGCCTCTCAGTGTGAAACTGTATGATGGTTTACACAACAAGTGAAGGCTCCTCCCGTCTGGTCATTTAGACGTATTCAAATTTGTGTTGGATTGTGTATGCAAGTGTCTTGTTGCCAGAAGAGATTTTATATTTTTGACGACATCTGGCAATTGTTCCTATGGTGGTTGAAGTCTCTTCGAATAAAAGTAAATATTTGTAACATAATGTAATTATAGCCTTTAGGCCTTATAAACCCAACTCTGTAGCACTATGCAGGCTTTAGCTGCGTTTATGTGTTGGCCTCCCAGGCTGCACTTAGACAGTTTGGTTTAGTCTCCACGCTCTCATTATCTCTCTTAAGCAAGCAAAATCACTTGTGTTGCCCAGCATGATAACAGTTATATAAAGGGGTACAAACTGCAGATAAATACATGTGATATTTTTCTTGCCAGCTGAAAGAGGTCCAACCACAGCTAATGCAGACATTTGTTGCCTAGAAATACACAATAGTATTAGTAGTTATGTATGTGGCTCTTATCGATACTTTCATTATGACAATGTATCAAAAGACAATGTAAGAACAATGTATGGGAAAGTGAACGGGATCACTATGGTGCAGAAGCTACCAACACATTCTCATCTCAACTCTTCACATAATGACTCTTAGTCAGGACCCTTGGCATCACTTTCTAACCCACTGGGAAGCTCAGTGGGTTAGAAAGTGATGCTCCACTATGGTTGCAGTAAACATGTGGTGATTGTTGTGAAACAAACACTTGCTTAGGTTTCAGGCAACAAAACCACTTTCAGGGAAAACATCATAGTTGGGTCTAAAATAAGTACGTAAGTAATGTGTAAATATCACAGATGTACGGAAAACCCGCCACAAACATCAATAACGGAAATTCAGAATAACCCAACAACACATTGGGACACAAACGCTGGTTTTGAACACCGGTCTCGGTATCAGATGCTGAGGGGCGCAACAAAGCTTCGGTATGCGAGAACGGGCTAAAGCTAGACTTGAGTTCTGGCCCAAAACTGCAGCTACCCTCGGCCTTAAGGAGCTTTATCGGGAGTTTCAGCTCATTCTTAAGACACAACTTTACTGTCTTGCTTCACGCTCATGGTGTGGTTCTCAGCTGCTACAGGAGGCTCTTCTCACTGACGAAGCTCATAAAACCCTCCGTACACTATATCTGCTCAGCAGCACACAGACACAGCTACTGACTATCGCTGACCAAACGGTCCTTTCGGTTAATAAAGTGTTAATAATTTGTATTGCAATTGTCAGATTAGTATCGTAATAACACTCTACAAAGAGTACTGCTATGTGATGGAAGGTTATGCTCTCATTTCAAACTGTGTCTCTTTTTAAAGTGGCGGCCCATGATCATCAGCCGGATCAATGTTAGCAAAACTGTGTTTGGATGGTGAAATACTGCAATCTCTTCTCCTTACGCTATAAAAACTGTGAGTTATTAAACAGTGTATCCGGGTCCTTTGGGATTTACATGTTGTGTAATGGCGCACTCCCCCACGCTCTCCTTTGAGCTTACTTTTGTCAGCAGTTTCATTACTTTGCACTTTGCTACTAAGCAGGTGGAGCTAATCTATCTAGTTTGCCCTTCAGTTATGGTTTACTGTCCGTGGGACTGGACACAAGTGTCTCCAATAATCCCTTAATTAGGCAATGATGGACTATTCATTTAGTATGCAAAGCTGCAAATCTCCCCATCCACTGAGCGGAGCCCTCTGCAGTCATACGGAGGCCAACGCTAATGATCTCAGCAAGTGGCAGCAATCCATTGGAGCGCTGCAGCAAGTGCACATTAATCTTGCGGGTGATCCAGTTGATGAATGACCCTGGCCCAGAAGCCCTGGCAGATCCCACCTTAATTATGCTGAGGGAGCCACACCTGGGAGGCACCGGGGGACGGCTTGCTAGCTCAGGAACAACGACTCGGGAGATGGCCTGCGGTCCGCGGGCAGCTTGCTCCAGTCCAAGCGTCACTAACTTTACAGCAACTCCGTGGAGGACGTTATTGCTGGGACTGACTTCCAAAAGCATATGTTATGGAAAGGGCAAATGGATGTCATCAATTCAAGACATTTTCCACTGATGGGTGATTAGAGGGAAATTAAACTAGTTCAAAGCTGTTTTTTTCTGCGATGATGCTTCCAACAGAACTATTTCACCACAGCTCTAATTGTACCCCATTATTTGGCTGTGCTCTGACATGTTTAAAAGAAGAAGAAAAAAAGCACAGCAGTGTTGCATCAGTCTAACATCAACACCCTAAAGATAGCGCACTGGCACAATGGGAGGATGAGAAAATGGGATCAAAATGCACAAGTAAACAATCTGAGGAAAAGGGAGAAAAACACCAAATCCTCAAACTGTTTGATTAGAAGTTACAAAGAGACACAGCATCCTTTAAAACGATGACATCCACTTCTACAAATTGTTTGTCTTATTGGGAACATTTAAGGCCACGTCAAAATAGTTGGTTTATTAATATTTACAAGGCAAAAACCACTGGCAGAGTGTTACGTTTTAGTTAGTCACAATGAAAAATATGATATTGTAAGAACACAATTGTTTTGGGTTCACCCCTTTTGGCTTGAGATCAAGGTATTTTAGTTGTTGTCACTGAGCAGCTGAGAAAGTGTGGGGAGCAGATGAGGAGAAGATTGGGAGATTCTTGAAATGAGTTTTTGCTCCAAAACAGAGTACTGGTCTTTTTGTTGCTGTTGGGGGAAAAAAAAAAATCTTGCCTTTTTTTCCTCC